>JADBJO010000535.1:0-2500 GCA_016801955.1 Conus betulinus | reverse complement strand
GCGCACGTGCGCCACGCGCTCTCTCCTCCGGCGGCACGCAGTGGTTTGCACGACTTGCTGGAGCTTGTGTTGGATGGCATTAGGATTCAGTCCTACTTCCATGTTTGTTGTAAGGCAAACTAATCGTAAACAGTTTTTGTATTTTATTGTTTTCGATTTATTGCATGTTAATTGTAATAGTAATGTACAAAAGAAATTGATAATGAAGAAACAGGGTATGTTTGGTGACATTAATCGAACAGTACTTTCTACTGCTTCTATTTATGCACTGTCCGTCTACAAAACTTTGTATCATCGCAATGATTAAAACTAAGAAAAAAACAAATAAAAACAAAAACACACACCCCCCCCACACACAAAAAAAAAAAAAAACGGAAAAATGTTTAGTCTGTGTTACAACTGTTTACATTATCAATAATATTTAGTAGTAGTACTACTACCATTACAACTGCGACTATATTTTTTCTGCTTTTGATTGTTTCTGATTTGTTACATGCTGCTCTGTGTTTCATGTACAAAAGAAAGGGATAATGAATTGAAAAGGATGTGCTTGGTGACATTTATTTATGCCCCTATGTGAATGAAACTATTTTTTTTTAAAACCACAAAGAAAACAACGTACAATCAAAAATGAAAAACACACAACAACACACACACACACACCCACACACACACACACACACACACACACACATTTACTAAGTATTAGAACTGTTTGCAACAACAGCAACTATTTCTCTTTTCATACTATTTGTAAAACCATTACAAGTGCTACTATTATATTTTCCTTCCCCTTCTTCTTCTCTGCTACTACTACTACTCAACTTGCTGCTTCGTTCTCAGCGTTCAGGTCATTCCGTCGTTTTTGACCTTCACTGTTTATCAGTCGATGATGAACCCAGGATATACCAGTGGGAACACTGCCAAGTGTGAGACCATCTGGCGGAAATGCTCGAACTCAGCCAGTGTCCTTCGTCCACTTGTACTGAACTGGGCATGCAGACAGCGTGGACATTTTTTTTTTTTCACTCAGCATCCTTTCCCAGCCGGAGAATAGTGCAATATTATGGAAGATCAGGATATTGTCCATTTTATTTATTATTTTTTTATCATGCTGAGCCAGATTTGTGCTGCGTTTCTTCGCCCAACAACAGCAGGCAGACTGGGGAACGCAGCCTACGAACGCATTCCCTTCTTGTAATTCTTTGAGAAGAGAATGGTATGCACCAAACGTCTCCCTCCTTGCGATCCATGGTTTGCACACCATCCCATCTTTTTTTTTTTTTTTTTTTTTTTTTTTTTTTTTTTTTTTCAGTTGTACTCAAGCGATCAAATGATTAAAAGAGCGCAAAGCAAAATGTCTTCTTCTTCAGAGCCCATGTTCAGAGAGTACTGAGCGCCGCCGCGGTCCTGCTCAGCGGCTGGACAGACGATTGCTGGCTGGACTGGAGGAAGCCAGCGTGGGATGTGTCGTTTAGATTTCCGTCAACAAACCATTAGGAATCCGTCTCTGCCGTGTCAAACAACCGCATTCTACTCACTGGAGAGGGTTTTCCAGCGTAGTGTGTTTGCCAGCTTTAGACTGATCGCAGTCCAAATTCAGAGTGTAGAAAACTCACACTGGTGAACATGCCAGAGAGGGGAATGTTCATCTCTCTGACTCTAAGATCCTCTGTCAAGTGTCACTGATCACCGAAGCGGAAAAAAAAACCCGTGGACCGTGGTACATTGATACATGGTACATCGATACAAACTGGCCCAGCACTGGACCAAGACAACCGAGGTACAATGTGGCCACGTGGACAAGTGAGTCAGCTGGTGTACAAGTTGCGGAGGATCAGTCACCAGTAACTGGGGAGAGACCTTCTCACACCTCTCTCCACCTAGAAAGCTTAGTGTTTGTACGCCCCTTGGACCACCACTCTAATCATCAAGAGCTACCATCTCCCTACAGGAGACGAATGGAGGACAAGCCAGCCCAAACAACAGCAGCCTGATTCTATCGAAGTTAGGTTTATTTACAAAATGAAATCTTGTATGCACAAGTAAAGCTGGTATGTGATATTGCACAGGAGTCAGTTTATTTCTTGTTTGTACATCACTCCCAATTTTTTTACATCACTCTCCCAATTCAATCACTTGGAGCACAAGCACTTCTAAGTGCATAAGCCTAAAGTGAATTACTTCTGAGCTGTCCTTGAGCATTTTTAACAGTCCTGAGTGAAAATGAAAGTTTTCTTTTGATGACTAGTACCAGAAAGTTGCTCCTTCCACCACTAGTTACAGAGAAGGTAGTGGCGGTGAATTGTGATTAAAAACCACCACTAGTAAGAGAGAGGTAGAGGCGGTGAATTTGTGATTAAAAACCACCACTAGTGAGAGAGAAGGTGGTGGTGGTGATTTGCAATTAAAACACCGCTAGTAAGAGAGAAGGTAGTGGCGGTGATTTGTAATTAAAAACCACACCACTACTGGAGAAAGGTAGTGGCGGTGATTTGTT
>JADBJO010000534.1:655994-659512 GCA_016801955.1 Conus betulinus | reverse complement strand
GTCATTTCGCATCAAACTCCGAATTTCCATTTCCTCCATCTAAACCTAGAGTACTGGGTTCGCTTTTTCAGTGGAAAATAATGATCCACAAGCTGGCGTTGAGGCATGAACGTCCTGCTTGTCAAGAAAAAAAAAAAAAACGCAATGATGATGATGATGACGATGATGATGATGATGATGATGACGATGATGATGATAAGGATGATGATGGTACTACTACTACTACTACTACTACTACTACTGAGGAGAAGAAGAAGAAGAAGAAGTAGCGGCAGTAGCAGCAGCAGCTGCAGAAGAAGAAGGACGACGACGACGACGAAAACAACAACAACAACAACAACAACACAACAACAACAACAACAATAACAAAAACTGAGCTTCAAAACTTCCTTTGAATTTTGAATATGAAGTCGCTATTTGGTCCATTCTTCGAGTGTTTGACTATGAGAGCCTTACTATCAGGAAGATTAATTTTGTCTTTTGTGACATGATCTGCTCTGTCTCTGTCTGCCTGCTTGCCTACCTGTCTGTCTGTCTGTTTATCTGCCTGTCTGTCTGTCTGTCTGTCTGTCATACTGTCTGTGTCTCTCCTTTCAATATTCAAAAGCTCTATTTTTTTTAAACACAGCCATCTCTCTCTCTCTCTCTCTCTCTCTCTCTCTCTCTCTCTCTCTCTCTCTCTCCCCTTTCAATATTCAAAATTTCTAATTCTCTTTTAACACAGGCTTTGCTCTCTCTGTCTGTCTGAATCTATCTCTGTCTGTCTGTCTGTCTGTCTGTCTGTCTGTCTCTCTCAATTTACTGACAAGGTACAAAGGGTCTCTATTTCTCGGATGGCACAGTCCCTTTCTCTCCAGCCTGTTGTGGCCAGAATGGAGTGGATGTCCACCCGCCCCAGGCCACAGTTCAGATGGCTGCAGCCGGGCAGTCTCAGCAGCAGATCCCTGTCCATTAAGACCAATTCCAGCCTGTCATTTGGCACCAAACTCCCAATCTCCATTTCCTCCAACTTCGTCTGGGTGTTAGGTTCACCTCAACAGAAAATATTCATAGGCTGGGGTTGAGGTGATAACTTCCAGCTTGCCAAAAGAAAAGAATGCAATAAAAAGAAAGAAAGGATCGAAGCTTCCTTTGAAAATTTAAATGTGAAGTCGTTATTTTGTTCAGTCTTTGCATGATTGGTTACGAGAGATGTAACATCAGAAAGATTGTCTTCGAAACTGGCACTTCTCTGTCTGTCTGTCTGTCTGTCTCTCTCTTCTTCTTCTTCTTCTTCTTCTCTCTCCTTCTTCTTCTTCTTCTTCTGCTTCCTCTTCTTCTTCTTCTTCTTCTTCTTCTTCTTCTCTTATCCCTGTTCTATCTATTCCTCTGTCTCTCTGTCTGTCTTTCTCACTCTAACTCCCCCCCCTCTCTCTCTCTGCATATATATATATATATATATATATATATATATATATATATATATATATATATATATATAATGCGTGCGCGCGCGAGTGAGTGTGTGTGTGTGTGTGTGTGTGTGTGTGTGTGTGTGTGTGTGTGTGTGTGTGTGTGTGTGTGTGACTATTAGCCTAACAGTGATACAATTCCCTGACACAAGTGGCTTTGTGTTGTTGTTGTTGTTGTTGTTTTTTCAGTGACACGTAATACGCTGAACTGACACCCAACATTTTTAAAGCGGGATATGGTAACCCCACACACACACACACACACACATACACACACACACACACACACTCCCCCTCCCTCGCCTTCTCAACCGACCAGCCGATATCACGCGCAAAAGGCTTCTCGTCTTTTTGTACGTCGGTCTGGACCTCATGGATCTTGCGTGTCTTTTATGGACGAGAAGGCGGCGAAATTCTTTGGACAGCAAACGACCCCATAAAACGCCGCCTCCCTCCGTCAAACAGCTTGCGGTTTACTGGCATCCAGGCCACTAGTATCTCTCCGTCTGTGTAAAGACAGAGGATGCGTAGGGATAGGAAACCCAGCACAAGACATCTGCTGTCTTGCGTTCTGGTGCTTTTCATGTTACGGCAAAGCGATGAAATGATCTCACTAGTATGCCGTGTCTTGTGGTGGAATGGGGAGAGATAAAAGGAGGGATATGGTTGAGGAGGAGGAGGAGGAGGAGGCAAGAAATGAGGAGTAGGGGGTGGAGGGAGGGGGAGGGGGCGTGTTGGGTGTATCTTCATGCCAGTTTTATTTTCCTGTAGGAGGCTAGCAGGGAGTGCATTTAAAGTATTTGAATGGAAATGGTCTGAGTAAAAAATAATTGATATTTTCCCCTTTTCTTTTCTTGTTTTGTTTGTTTCTTTCTTCTTTCTTTCTCTGACCGTCCATACTGCTTTCAGTTTTCTTTCTTTTGTTTTGCGTTCAATGTTGTTCTCGTTCTTGTCTTCTCGTAGGTGTACTCACATACATCTTCTTCTCCTTCTTTATCATGATCATGATCATGATTATCACCATCATCATCATCATCATCATCATCATCGTCGTCGTCATCGCCGTCGTTGTGATCGTCTTCTTCTTCTTCTTCTTCTTATTCTTCTTCTTCTTCTTCTTTCTTCTTCCTCCTCCTCCTCCTTTTCCTCCTCCTCCTGCTCCTCCTCCTCCTCTTCCTCCTCCTCCTTACTGTGAGATAAGTAGTGATAATAGTAGTAGTGGTATTTATAGCAGCAGCAGCGGCGCCAGCAGCAGCAGCAGCAGCACCAGGAACAGCAGCAGAAGCAGTAGCAGTAGCAGCAGCAGCAGCAGCAGCAGTAGTAGTAGTAGTAGTAGTAGTTGTTGTTACAGCAGTAGTGGTAGGCTGTTGTTGTAGTATAGTAGTAGTAGTAGTAGTAGCAGAGGGAATATTTGTGGTCGAAGTATTTGGGCAGGTCTTGTTGGCCAGCACAGCATCATAATTATAGTCTATTCTACAGAGAAGAACAGGATATCAGAAAGAAGTTCTGGCATGTTGTGACGCGAATGGGTGTGCGTGTATATCTGGGTACCAGAACGAATTTCGAGTGTTCTGTGTTGTATGCCAGTGTTCTCATACTGGGTGATCAGAAAGGAATCCTGGCGTGCTACGATGTGAGTGGGTGTACATATATTAGGGGGTCAGAATGAATTCTTAGTGGGCTGTAGTGTATGCCAGTGTGCGCATACACACGAATCGGAAAGGAATCCTTGCGTGCTTTGATGTCTGTGTGTGGGTGTGTATTGGGGGAACAGAACAGGTATCCTAGAGTATTGTGATGTACGTGCGTGTCTATGTGCTGAGGGTACAGAAAAAAAATATATCCTGGCGAGGTGTGAAGTCTGTCGGAGTGTATGTATTAGGGTAACGAAGAAGAATCTTGGTATGCCGTGAAGTATGTTTGGTATGCATGTATTGGGGGAACAGAGAAGAATCCTGGTATGCTGGGATGTGTGTTCGTATGCATGTATTGAGGGGAACAGAGAAGAATCCTGGTATGCTGGGATGTGTATTGGTATGCATGTATTGGGGGGGAACAGAGCAGAAT
>JADBJO010000534.1:645994-648494 GCA_016801955.1 Conus betulinus | reverse complement strand
CTCACTCTGTGCCTGTTTCTGGCGTTCGGTGTCTCTCTCTTCATTAAATATCATTCATCTCTCTCTCTCATCTCTCTCTCTCTGCATCGCCTCTGCCTCCTCTCTCGTGACTCGTGACTCTCTCTCTCTCTCTCTTCTCGTCTCTCTCATCCTCTCTCTCTCTCTCTCCTCTCTCTCTCTTTGTGCCCATTTACAAAAAGTATCTAAATTCTCTCTCTGTTTGTCCTGCCTGGCTCCTGTCTGTTTCGTCTGTCTTATTACTATTTATTGGATCTGCACGTGTGTGCGCTGTTTCTCTTTCTCCTTCATCCTACCCCTTACCAGTATACCCCCTCCTTCTCTCCTGCCCCCCCAACCCTCTCTCTCTCCTCGCCTCTCTCTCTCTGGAATCTGTTTCCTGTCCTCTCTGGTCTCGTTCGGTCTCTCTGCTCTCTGTATCGTCGTGCCTGCCGTGGCTGTCTGTCGTCCCTGTCTACGTATCTATATCCTGTCTATCTCTTTGTCCTCTGGGTGTCTCTTTGTCTCTGTGTCTCTCATGTATCTGTGTCTGTCTCTGTCCGCTCTGTCTGTCTTGTCTGTCTCTTTCTCGTCTTTACATTACAGACATTCAACCATCCTAACGGCCAGCCTTGTACATTCATTTCCTTTCCCTTCTACCACCTAGCCCCTCCCTCCCATGCCGCCCACACCCTCCCCCTCACTCCCCCCCCACCCCACCCCACACACCACACACTCACATGTGTGCTCCCAACACAATACATATTCGCCACACAACATCGGTGACACTCCATCGATAACGAGATAGAAACGTGCCCCTGACACGTGCACCACGCCCCCAACCCCACCCCCCCCCCCCCGCCACACACGACACACATCATACAAACACACACAGCTCTCTCTCTCTTGCTTTTCTTTCTTTCTCCTCTCCTCGCTCTCTCTTACACAACACACACACCATCACACACACCACACACACACCACACAGCTCTCTCTCTCTTCTTTCTTTCGTCTCTCTTCTTACTCACACACGTCACCCACACACACACACACACACACACCACACGTTCACACACACACACACACACACCACACACACACACACACTACACACACACACACACACAACAAACACACACACCCACACACAGCACACACACACACACATACGACACACATACCAACGCGCGCGCGCGCGCGCGCGCAGCGCACACGCGGGCGCAAGTGCATGCGCCTACGTATAATAATATGGGCTCCACAAACATGTGTCGAAAAATAAAAGTTGTGCATTTATATGCATTCGTTGATGTATTGGCGAATATGACACAAGGCAGTTTTTGATATAACCGAACCTGTTTCAGAACTCTCGCTCTCTCTCTCTCCTCCTCTCTCTCTGCTCCCTCTCTCTCTCTCTCTCTCTCTCTCATACATCCACCTCGAATATGTCGTCTCTCTTCTGTCTCTCTGACTTCCCTGGCTCTCTCTCTATCGCTTCTTCGTCTGTCTTTTCATTTTCGGTCTCTGGGTCTGATTCAGTCGTCGACCCTGATATGGCCCTTTGCGGTCGACTGGGCTATAAGCAACATTGATCTTACCTTACCTCTCTGTCTGGCCGAATGGCTGTATGTCTCTGTCTCTGTCTCTGTCTCTCTCTCTTCCTCTTCTCTCTCTCTCTCCATTCTCTCAATCCTCTTCAGCTATCACTTCATGTATTGTTCAGTAAAAAGGTATAGCCCAGAAAACGTGGCAGCCTAGGAAGAAGACAGAAATGGTAGGTGCAGTTTGAGGATTATCTTTTCTTCTCGTTATTCTTCTTTCTTCTCGTCTTCTTCTTGATTCTTCTTCGTTAGGTCTTTCTGCAAAGTGTGTTGTTTTGTGCTGTCAGTTTGTGAACGGTTTTCATCCCATCATTCCATACTCACTTCCCTCACTACACAGATGCAATTCTCTATCTCTCTCTCGTCAAACACACTAACACACACACACACACACACGAACACCACCAAACACACACCACAAGCACACGCACAAACGCACGCACGCCATCACAAAACAACCAAGACAAACACACTTAACAATAGGCGTCTTCTTGTACTATAGATCTCCTCTCTCCTTCTCTCTCTCTCATCTCTCTCTCTTTTCTCTTCTCTGTCTGCTGTCTCTCAGCTACTGATGCTACTCAATTATGTCTGTCTTGGTCCTCTCTCTCTCGCTCGTCCTTCTTCGATCTCTCTCTGCTCATCTGTGTGTGGGTGTGTAGTGGTGGGGGGCGCGGCGCGTATGTGTGGTGATGTGTGGTGTGTGTGTTGTGTGGGGTGTGCGCGCGCGCAGAGCGCGCGCGGTGTGTGTGTGCTGTATAATATCTGGATGGCCTCTCTTATCTCGTCTGTCTATCGGTCTGTCTCATCTGTCTCGTTATGTCTGTATCGTCTGTATGTCGGTCGGTCTGTTGTCTGATTCTCTCTCTATCTATCTCTACTCTATATCTCTGTCTCTTTCTCTC
>JADBJO010000534.1:638494-640994 GCA_016801955.1 Conus betulinus | reverse complement strand
AGAGAGAGAGATTGAACATTGAAGAATGAAGATTTGAGAGGAGAGAAAGAGAGAAAGAGAGGAGAGAGAGAGACATGGAGAGAGAGATGAGAGAGAGAGACGGGAGAGAGAGAGAGAGGAAGAGGAGAGAGAGAGAGAGAAGAGATATTGGAATTGGCTCCCCCGAATCTTAATCCTGAACGCTGAATCTCTCTCTCTCTCTCTCTCTCCTCTCTCTCTCTCTCTCTCTCTCTCTCTTCGCTCCAAAATCTTCATACTTTTAAAGTTGGAATCTCTCTCTCTCTCTCTAGCTCTCAAATCTCTCTCTCTTCTCTCTCTCTCTCTTATCAATCTCTCTCCTATCTCTCTCTCAATCTTCATTCTTGAATGTCTAATCTCTCATATCACTTCCTCTGTGTCATATGTGTGTGTGTGTGTGTGTGTGTGTGTGTGGTGTGGGTGTGTGGGGGGGGGGGTGGTGTGTGTTGTGTGTGTTAGTGTGTTAGTGTGTGTGTTAGTGTGTGGGTGTGGTGTGTGTGTGTGTGTGTGTGTGTGGGTGTGAAAGTGAGACCCGAGTGAGGAGAGTGAGAGAGAGAGAGAGAGAGAGAGAGGGAGGGAGAGAGAGAGAGAGAGAGAGAGATGGAATGGGCTTTAGTTTGACACTTCTCAACGGTAAAAGGGGAAGTATTGGGTGCAAAGCAAAGGTAATATTCTACGCTGTCTTACAGGTATGGTGGTATATGCACGTATGTGCGAGCCCCGTACGGCCTACGCCCCCCCCCCCCCCCCCCCCCACCCCCCCCCCGCCGCCCCCGTTCTCTCTCTCTCTCTTTGAGACAGTCCATATATGTATCTTTGTATCTAGCTAGCTAGCTATCTTTGTCTTATATCTATCTATCTATCGGTGGACCGATCTCTCCATCTACAAAAAGACAGATAAACAAACAGACGGACAGATCTCTTTATCTCTGGCTCCTCCCTTCCTCCTTCCCCTCCCTCTCTGTCTCTCTCTAATGCATGCGTGCGTGCGTTCGTGCGTTCGTGTGTGTGAGTGTGTGTGTGTGTGTGTGTGTGTGTGTGTGTGTGTGTGTGTGTGTGGTGTGTGTGTGTGTGTGCGTGTGCGTGCTTGCGTGTGTGGTGTGTGTGTGTGTGTGTGTGTGTGTGTGTGTGTGGGTGTGTGTGTGTGTGTGTGGTGTGTGTGTGTGTGTGTGTGCGTGTGTGTGTGTGTGTGTGTGTGTGTGTTGTGCCGTGTGTGTGTGCGTGCGGTGTGTGTGTGGGTGTGTGTGTGTGTGTGTGTGTGTGTGTGGTGTGTGCGTGCGTTGTGTGTGGCCGTGTGCTCGCGTGTGTGTGTGTGTGTGTGTGGGTGTGTGTGTGTGTGTGTGTGTGTGTGTGTGTGGGTCGAGACAGACAGACAGGGACAGACAGACAGACAGAGAGGAAAGAGAGAGAGACAGAGATAGAGAGAGAGAGAAGATGGATCCATGTAGACAAGTATGAATGTATATACTGAGAGAGAGAGAGAGAGGACAGAGAGAGACAGAGACAGACAGAGAGACAGACAGGCAAACAGACAGAAAGATGAGATGGATGCATGTAGATAGGTATGAATGTATATATTGAGAGAGAGAGAGAGAGAGGGGGGGGGTGAACAGAGGGTGGGGTGTGGGATGGGGTGGGTAGTGGTGCTGGTAGGGGAAGGGGGGGGGGGGGGGGAGGGGAGGGGGGAAGCAGAAGGTCTGTGTGGCATGTATCATAAGGTTTCCGATCCATTTCAATGGTTCCCTCCAAAACTGATAAGGAGAACACAATTCAAGAGTGAACGTTTCTACGCTTGCCATTCATTGATGCCGGATTCCACACCATGTTGACTGTGATCGTCGTCAATTTGTTAGGTGTTTTGCAGACAATGCATCAACCCGGGTCTTTGGCGACTGGGCCAGCAACTTACCAAATACTTCATTATTTCCTTCATGACTGCCTCCTTGAACAGCGTGGGCTGAAAGATGTCATGTGATGATCAGGTGGCCGTTCTGACTGTGAAACGGTAAAATTAAACTGCTTATCAAACAGAGGAGGGATCCCAGAGAGAGAGAGAGAGAGAGAGAGACAGACAGACAGACAGACAGACAGACAGACAGACAGACAGAGTGACAGACGGACAGACTGACAGACAGAGACAGACGGACAGAGACAGGGCAGACAGACAGACAGACAGACAGACAGACAGACAGACAGACGACAGACAGACAAAGACAGACAGACGGACGGACAGAGTGACAAAGGAGGGCGGGAGGATTGGAGACTTTCAGAGACGGACAGCTAGACAGTTAAAGATAGAAAGGGAGAGAGACGGAAAGGCAGACAGACAGACAGACAAAGACAGACAGAGTCAGACAGAAAGACAGGCGGGAAGGTAGACAGACAGACAGACAGACAGACAGAGAGAGAGGGGGGGGGAGGAGAGAGAGAGAGAGAGAGATGAGAGAGGAGAGAGTGAGAGAGAGAGAGAGAGAGAGAGAGA
>JADBJO010000534.1:625994-635994 GCA_016801955.1 Conus betulinus | reverse complement strand
ACTACCACTATAAGAACTAGTACGTCTACTGCTACTGCTGCGGCTTTTGTTGCTGCTGCTACTGCTGGTGTTGCCGCTGCTGCTGTTGCTGCTACTGTTGCTTGCTGCTGCTGCTGCTGCTGCTATTGATGATGATGATGAAGATGATGATGATGATGATGATGATGATGATGATGATGATGATGATGATGATGAACCAGCCGCTGTAGCGAAGAGGTTAGCGTCGCGAACTCTTGGCCGGGAGGTCGTGGATTCGACTCCCACCAGAACTATTCCTTGTGAGATTTTTCTGCCAGTTGAGTTTGCTAACTGAAAGCCAACAGAAAAGGTGGGAGCCACGCGGTATATTTTCATCCACTCAACTGATGAATCTTTAAGAATATTGCTATAATTTTTCTGACCAACAATGGAGGTATCTGCATCTCTCGGGTCTGGCTGATGCCAGGACATATCAGGAAAGTAAATGTAGAGTACAGCCATGTCCTGCAGTCTCAGACTAGAATGGAAATCCGTAGCATCATCGTCATCATGCTCATCCTCGTTGATCACCGTGGAAACGTGTCATATTCTGTGGCGCTTCATGCCCTACTTTCAGGACTGTATTGGTTCGATTTGCTCTCTACGATTGTACCTTCGGTGACGTTTGTCGGGGTCACCGGTATCGACGAGTTTTATGGGGACTGTCGTTTAACAGTCCCTCTGGAGAGAAAACTCACTCACGCTGGTCCCGCGTCTTCGCAGTAACTGTCGTCAGTAAGGTCTTAGCAGGTAGCATGTTTGGATCACAAGAGGCAGCAAACACTCAACACTACCGAAGTGACTCGGCAGCAGTGCAGTGCCTCCTCAGATAGGTTGCCTCACGACGACTTGATATTGACTACGGCATGTGGATTGCCGTGCCGGGGGCTGTGGACGAAAAGCTGGAATGAGAGGTAAGGGGGTGATGCTGCTGCTGAAGTAGTGCAAAAAAGATGAGACGACAAAAAAAATGATGAGAGGATAATATTGATAATGGAAACAGAAAACTCTTAGCGCAGTTGTAGTAAACATAGAAGAAAAATAAACACCCGAAGGTGCTGGGGGGAGGACCCAGAGAAGCACTGTCTTCACCTGCCTTTAGAGCAGTCCTGTACCACCCTTAGAGGCTTGCGCTGTGTTGACGATGGGCACAGGTACAAATATATTCACAAATTACGATAATTTACTATACTTCTGCCTACGCAGGCTGATACTCTTGCGGACACTCCGTCTGTGGACAGACAAGCCTTAATCCCATCTACCCAACAAATGGAATGGAGTTTTGTGTGTATGACCATTTTTTTTTCATCCCGCCATTAAGGCAGGCCGTGCTTCATCTTCGGGGAAGGTACATGCTATTTGTAACGTGTCATCCATACCAAACTGGCCTTTTCTCTTCCGAAAGTTGGTGGTGGGATTTGACGTGTGTGCAAGATGTTATGCGTGCGTTCACACACGGAACCTCGGTTTATAGTCTCATTCGAAGGACTGTATGGGAAATGGAGTCAGAACTAATGTTAACTCCGAGGGGGAAAAATCCCCCTGTACCGAAACGGCCCGGCGGAGATTCGAAACCCACAACCCTTGGATTACAAGTCCGGCGCTCTACCAACTGAGCTATTCCGGAGCGATTTACTGTACTATTTGTGGATCCACAGGCGTATGGGAAAGTGTGATATGTAAAGCATGATGTTTTTTCGTCCTCTTGAAAATACAAGTATTTCAGTTGTACTTTGTGAGCAGGAACTGTGTGGCAGATTTCGGAAAGTATGTGTGTGTGTGTGTGTGTGTGTGTGTGTGTGTGTGTGTGTGTGTGTGTGTGTGCGTGCGTGTGTGTGTGTGTGTGTGTGTGTGTGTGTGTGTGTGGTGTGTGTGTGTGTGTGTGTGTGTGTGTGTGTGTGTGTGTGTGTGTGTGTGTGTGTGTGTGTGTGTGTGTGTGTGTGTGTGTGTGTGTGTGTGTGGGTGGGTGATATAGTGAATCCCCAACGTCTCTTGTGGCTGTTCGGAGAGGACATTCACCAAACGTTTGAAAGAATTGACTGGAATCTGTAAAAGCCTGTGACTACGCCGTGGCTGATGCATGCGGAAAGTAGTGAACAAACATGGAGGAAGAGAGCTTTTAAAGAAACAGAAAGCAATGGTTGCCATTGGCCACATTTCATAGGCAGCCAGTGAGGTTCCCTTGCACCAGTAGGGTAAAGTGGGTCTGGCTTTCTTTTACTCAAAATGAGACGCACTGTGCTATTCAAGTTTGTTGGAGCCGGTAAACTGCCCTCTGAGCGAATTGTACCGTGTGAAACTACCGTGATCAGGTCATGTTGTATGTGGTGACAAGTCTTGCTGATATATCAGCTGAAAAAATATTGACTTGTAATACGAAGGAGTCCCAATGCTGACATTGTAAAGTGACATCAAAAATATGGAATCAAAAACTCTTATACGATGGGATCCTAGAGACTTTAGACACGATAACCAAGACACACCATTGTTGAGGTGAGACCAGTTCCTAGAGCCTAATTATTTGGATCGGGATCAAGCGATGTCCACAGGGCAGTATTCCTGTTCTTTTTTCTAGTTCTTCTTGTACTTTCATTTTTGACTTCTTGTTCTTCCTCCTGTGTCTTGTCCCTCTTGTTCTTCTTGTTCATGTTTTTGTTTTGGTTCTTGTTCTTCTTGTTTTTGTTCTTGTTCTTGTTTGTTCTTGCTCTTCTTGTTCTTGTTCTTCTTCTTCTTCTTGGTCCTGTCGTTGTTGTTTTTGTTGTTGTTTTGTTGTTGTTGTTGTTGTTGTTCTTAGTCTTCTTCTTGTTTTCTTCTTCTTGGTCTTGTTCTTGTCTTGTTCGTCTTCTTCTTGATTCTTCTTTTCTTTCTCTATTCTTCTTCTTCTTCTTCTTCTTTCTTTCTTTCTTTCTTCCTTCTCCTCCCCCTTCCTCCTCCCTCAATCCTCCTCCTCAGCCTCCTCTACTTCTTATTCTTCATTCTCTCCATTTCTTCTTCTTCTTATTAGTCTTCTTCTCTTCCCTGTTCTTCTCTTCTTCTCTTCTTCTGTTTCTTCTTCTTTTTCTTCTTTCTCGTTCTTTTAATACTATGTTTAATCTGAATTGCGTGCGTGCGTGCGTGGCGTGCGTGCGTCCGTGTATGCTTATGAGCGTGCATGCGCGCGCGTGTTTTGTGTGTGTGTGTGTGTGGTTGTGTGTGTGTGTGTGTGTGTGTGTGTGTGTGTGTGGTGTGTGTGTGTGTGTGTGTGCGTGGCGTGCGTTGCGTGCATTGCGCGCGCGCCGCGCGCGCGCGCGTCGTGTGTGTATGTGTTTGTGTTGATGTGATGTGTGGTGCGTCGGATGTGTGTGCGTGTGTGTGTGTGTTGTGTGTGTGTGTGTGTGTGTGGTGTGTGTCCTTGGGATGTGTTGTGTGTGTGTGTGTGTGTGTGTGTGTTGTGTGTGTGTGTGTGTGTGTGTGTGTCTTTTGTGGTTGTGTCTTTTGCGTGTGTGTGCGTGTTTAATATCCACCCAGGTTGGCGGCAGGGATCAGGCATTGCGCAAGAAAAAAGCAAACGTCAGAGCTATCTTTGGGCCATCGAATGAGCTAGAGCATATGTTAACGTGTTGGTTTCTGGTCAGATTTCATACGTGTTCTATGATCGATAATCCCACCATGCTGTTGGACACACAGTAAAGAGAAGAGTGTGAAACTGGTGAAGGAGAAAGTGTGTGGAAGTGAAGGTGTGGAGTTGTGTTTAGAAGAAGCGTGCGAAAAGAGAAGAAGACGAAGAAGAAACGAGCGCGAGCGAAGGAGGAGGTAAGAGGGGGAGAGTGAGGAGGAGGAGGAGGAGGAGTGTGAGGAGTGGAGGAGGAGGTGTGTGTGTGGAGTGTTTTGTGGAAGTGGCAGTTGTTTGGGTGGGAGGAAAGGAAGGAGGAGTGGGGGAGTGTGTGAGGTGTGCGGTGGGTGGTAGGGAAAAGGGGAATAAGGGTTACAGAGGTACTGTGGATGGATTGCGAAAGAACAAAGTGAGGGGAAGGAGGACCATAGAGCGGAATTTTTGGGCATCGCATGCAGCAAGCAATTACAATACCCAACGCTTTCTTTTTGTGAACTCAGAATTTTGCGCAGGACCGAGCAGAGGAGAGAGAGAGAGCCTGAGGGAAGAGCGAGAGAGGGAGAGGAGGAGAGAGAAGAGAGGAGGAGAGAGAGAGGAGATGAAGAGAGACGAGAGAGTGGAGAGCGAGAGAGAGAGCAGGACAGAACAGGCATTGACAACAGATTCGACAGGACAGGACAGGACACCGGACCGACCACAGAGACAAAACTAAGACAGAAGAAGCAGAGACAGAAAGAGAGGACAGAAATAGAGGATCAACTAGAGAGAGCAGAGGAGAGAGGAAAGGAGAGGACAGAGGGAGGAAGGGACAGGAAGACAGGAAAGGAAAAAGAGAAGAAAAAGACCAAGACAAGACCACCCAAACAGACAGACAGACAGAGAGAAAAGAAAATAGAGCTTATCAAAGAACGGGACAAACAGACCAATGAAGAGAAAGAGAGGACAGAAGACAGAGAGGAGACAGATGGAGACAGAGGAGGACAGCGGAGACAGACAGACCAGAGAGCCGGGCCGGGATAAAGAGATAAAAGAAACAAGGACAGAGACAGGAGGGACAGCGGAACAGAGAAAAAATCAGAATAGAACAAAATTTGTTCAGTAAGGCCAAAGTTCCATTTGAAGGGGTGTGTGATCATGATGATAACCCTGAGAATAAGGTTGATGAGGACAAAATTTAGTCAATGATATCCGCTAGTGGTCAAATCCATCATCTGTTTAAAAAACTAAATCAAAAAGACAACCTGGAAACCTTTCATCACCCCTTACAGAAGAAACAGAGAGAAATGGAAACAACGAGAGACAAAATCGAGGAAAGAAAAAAATTTAAAGGAAAAAACAGTAAACGATGTTCAGTTGCCCTACTTGCATGCAGAAATTGCCTTCAAGGGACAAGGACAAAAATAATTTGTCGTTAGTTCAAGAGATAACCATTTTCTCTTCTCTAGAGGCTTGAGAAGGAATGTATGTGTGTGTATATATATAGCTATATAGATATATATATAGTTAATAAGTATTATCTATATAAATTATAATCTATATATATATATAATCTATAATATATAATTATCTATATATTATACATATCAAAAGTTTTCTAACGATATGGTGCATTTGTGTGATGCCCAACGTATAAAGTAAATTTATTCTGAAATCACTGGGTGTGTTTTTTTAAAATATTTTGGATGGATTATTAACTGTAACCAAATCATGAGAAACCTGGAAACAACAAAAACAAACCTCAAAAAATCAAAAAAAACACAGGGCCAACAACAAAGAAAAAACCCATGGCAAAAAACAAGAGAGAAGAAGAGAGAATCGGTCGAGAGAGAGAGAGGAGAGGAAGAAGAGAGAGAGGAGAGGAGAGAGAGAGGAGAGATGAGAGGAGAGGGAGGAGAGAGGAGGAGAGCGAGAGAAAGAGAGGAGAGAAGAAGAATAGTTAGAGGAGAGAAGAGAAACAGACGAAGAAGACCAGGGACCAGAGAGGACAGACGACAGACAGAGAGACAAAGACTTGACAGAGAACAGACATAAGACAGAAACAGAGACCAGAACAATAGCAGAAAATAGAGAATCACATAGACAGAGACGCAGGAAAGGAGACAGAGAAAGACAGACAAACAGGACAGACCAGACAGACAGAAAGACACAGAGATAAAGAAAAACACAACAAGACCAATGAGAGAAAGAGAGAGAGATGGAGACAGAGAGAGACAGAGGACAGAGAGACAGGGAAACAGACAGAGAACAAATCAGAATAGAACATACTTTTGTTCAGTAAGGCCAAAGTTCCATTTGAAGGGGTGTGATCATGATGATAAAAAAAGAAGAGACAAATTTAGATGATAGTGTCAATCCATCATCTGTTTAAAAACTAAATCAAAAGACAACCTGGAAAACCTTTCATCAACTTACAGAAGAAAAACAAAGAGAAAAATGGGGAAAGAAAAACATTATACTAGTTCGTACACGATATCATGCACTGAAAATGCCTTCAAGGGACAAGCAAATTTGGTAGTTCAAGAGATAACCATTTTTCTCTTCTCTTAGAGGCTTGAGAAGGAAGTATGTATGTATATTATATATTATATATATAATATATATATAGGATATATAATATTATATATTATATATAATATATATATCTATATATATATATATATCAAAGTTTCTAACGATATGTGCATTTTGTGATGCCCAAAGTAAATTTATTCTGAAAATCACTGGGGTTGTTTAAATATATTTTGGATGGATTAAACTGTACCTCAAATCATCAAAACACAGGGCAACAACAAAAACAAAAAAAAAAAACACCCAAAAACAAAAGAGAATTTTATCATCGGTCGCGAAGAGAGGCGCGAGAGAGAGGAGAGAGAGAGAGGGAGAGAGAGAGGAGAGAGAGAGAGAGAGAGTGATTGGAGAGAGAGGGAGGAAGACGAGAGGAGAATGAGGAGGAGATGCACGAGAGAGAGGGAGAAGAGAGAGAGAGAGAGAGAGTTGCGTTAGCAGATGCACTGAAACTTGCGGGGAAAAGCTCACGAGAGACAACAACGTAAAGCGGCACACAAACTCAAATGAATACAACCTGCCTGACCCCACCCCCAAACCAGCAAACAAACTGATAAAACAAGAGCATAAATAAACCGCCGTTTTTTGCTGAGGTACGCACGTTCTTGCTGTCTTGATATCTTACATTTTTCATTACTAACTCCCAGGAAAATCTATTCGAGAGACGCTGCGTGGTGGAGAAATGGATATGGAATATAAAGGGAGTTAACAGCGCACAAGCTGCCCATAACAATGCAGCCTGTGCGATTTTCCTTTGTAACCTATGGCAACAAGAACGAAATGGAAGATCCCAGGGGAAAAGGCATAGGAGAAGCAGCCAGTCAAAGGTCACAGGTATGTTTCCTTAACCGCAGAATGTATGGAAGACCAGCAGCAAACGTTCACGTTAAAATTAATAATCAGTAAATACACGAAGGACAATATAACCTCAGGAGCCCATCATCAGGGCTGAGAAGGAAGTGACTAGTGACTGAATGCAGAGAGGAGGACAATACACCATCATACGTCCATTATGCAGGTCCTGAAGGAAGTGACTGGTAATCGAATACAAGGTGAAGAATATGACATCAGAGGAGGCCTGTTATCAAGCTCCAATAGGGAGATGCTGAAGATCGAATCCTAGGGGACATCATGACATTGTCTTGTTATCAACATCCACAGTGACAGGACTGACAAGGGACTCGAGGCAGACAGAAAACATTGTGACAGAAGGGACTCATTGTTAATGTACGCAAGGAATTGACTGAGGAAAGGATAGCATGACATCAAGGTCCATTATCAAGGCTCAAAAATATTCGTCTGTTGACTAAATCCATAGAGGACAGTATGACATCAGAGATCCATTATGAAGGTTCACAATGACCTGTCTGATGACTGGAGTTATAGTGGACACAGTATGACATAAAGAAATATATTATCAAGCTCCACAATGGATTGGCTGTTGACTGAATCCAGAACAGACAGCACAACATCCCCTTGAAAGAAGCCAGAATCTGCAGTTTGGCATCAGAAGAGACCCATCGTCAAGGTCCACAAAGATGGGACTGACCACTGAATGTAGGGGTGACAACACAAAGTCAGGGACACTATGACAAACTCCACAAGAACGCTGCAGATACTCGGTGAACAAACTCCACAAAAAACGCTGCAGATACATGGTGACAAACTCCACAAGAAACCTGCAGATACATGGTGAGAAAAATTCCACCAGAAAGCTGCAGATACATGATGACAAATTCCACGAGAAAGCTGAAGAGGGTTGAATGCAGGATGAATGTCAGCGACTGCAGCTCTATGTGAAAAGCTCATCATTCCTGACTCCATAGAGAGCGTCAAGCAACAGAGGGCAACATCCTCGGACTATTTCCCTGATTCAGCGCAAAACAGGAGTGACCAGGGCATCCAGCAGCAGAAACCAGGCACTCCCAGGGAATGGTTGCGCAGAATCCAGGAAGGAGAACAAGATGTCGGGCAGAGGGGGGGAAAGCCAGCTCTCCAGGGAAGAATCCGCAGACTGAATCCAAAACGTCGGCCATCGTCAAAGGAAACGGATGCTGCAGACGGCTGGATGTCACGATCGTCCTCTTTCTCTGATACATCAAAGTCACAAATCGTCCTCTTTCTCAGACGCATCAAACATACAGAACGGCAGTTCAGGGACAACAGATTATAGACTAGAACTGGATTGCAAACGGCAGACAAATGAATGTGACGAGAAGCAGTACTAGATTACAATGACATCGATGATGACGATTACGGACCACGGCGAAGGATGATGAAAACGACGACGACGACGACCGACGACCGACGCGCGACGGACGACGACGACGACGACGACGACGACGACGATTGATGATGATGTGATGATGTGATGATGATGATGATGATGGTGGTGGTGGTGGGGTGGTGGTGATTGATGATGATGATGGATGCTGTAGTTGATGATGATAATGATGATGATGATGAGAAATGGGGGGGATAGAGGAAGAAGAACGAAGACGAAGAAGAAGAAGAAGAAGAAGAAGAAGAAAGACGAAGGAAAAAGAAAGAAGAAAAAAAAAGAAAAAAAAAAAAACCAAGAACAAAAAGAAAAGGAGACGAGACGACGAACGAAAGAATAAAAAGAGTAATAACAAGGATAAAGTAGCTGCATATTAAAAACAACAACAAAACAACAACAAAACAACCAACAACAACAACAAACAAAACTGTGAAGACGCGAAACACACCACACACACACACACACACAACACACACACAACACACACACACACACACACACACACACACACACACACACACACAAGATTAAAGAATTACTTAGAAACTAGAACGAGATTAAAAGAGCGGACACCATGGACAACAACATGGAAAAAACCAAAAAACAAGAAAAAAACGAACGCTCGTAAAACCAAAACACAAAAACAAGAACAGGCAGACAATTACAAGAATAACAAGATCGAAAAACAAACAACAAAGAGAAGAAGAAGAGAAGAAGAGAAGAAGAGGAAGAAGAGAAGACGAAGAAGAAGAAGAAAAAAGAAGGCGAGATAGAAAAGAAGAAAGAAGAAAGAAGTAAGGGAGAAAAGGAAAGAAAGGGAAAGAAAAAGAAGAGAAAAGAAAAGAAGAAGGAAGAGAAAAGGAGGAAAGAAGAGAGAGGAAGGAAGAAAAAAAAGAAAGAAGAAGAAAGAAAGAAAAAAGGGAAGACAGATCAGGGGAAAGAAGAAAAAGAAAGAAAAGGAAAAAACAAGAAAAGAAGAAAAGGAAGGAAAGAAGCAAAAGACTTCGAAGAAGAGAAAGAAAAGAGAAAAGGAAAAGAACAACTCCGTTCTCCATTGCCAATGGGTCATAACCACGCCGAGGCAGGAGGGGGAGGGGGGCGGGAGGAGGAGAGGGGGGTGGGCTATAAGTAGGGGGGGCCGAGTTGGGGCTGGAAAGGGATTGCTACTTACGTCCAAAATCTGTTCCATCAAAATGACATATTCAGACAGAAGAAAAAGGGGGGACAACATTTCAGTATTACAGTGGGGAGGGAATAGGCTTGCAAGCGGATTTTGTGTTCCACTAAATGGTGGATGCATCTATTACAAACTCAGAAACTAACATCGAGAGGAAAAGCTTTCTGAACAAAGTCTAAATGGAGTATACTGTAAGTGCCTTTATCTAACATCATGTAAATCCGAACGGCAGTGTGGGATGTTCATAGTGAGTGACTCAGAAAGAGGATAAGGAGAAGAAGAAGAAGAAGAAGAAAGAAGGAGAGAAGAAGAAGAAGAATGAAGAAGAAAAGAAGAAGCAGAAGAAAGAAAAGAAACAGAAGAAGAA
>JADBJO010000534.1:622500-624732 GCA_016801955.1 Conus betulinus | reverse complement strand
TAGTAGTAAGAAGAGAAGAAGAAGAAGAAGACGCAGAAGAGAAGAAGAAATAGAAGAAAAGAAAAGAAGAGGGGAAGAAGACGAAGAAAGAAGAAGAAAGAAAGAAGAGAAGTAAGAAAAGAAGAAGAAGAAGAGAAAGAAGAAGAAAAGCGTGGAAGCAGGGGTAAGAGGGGCGCGAAAGGAAGATAAAGACGAGGAGGAGGAAAACATGCGAGTGGAAAGAAGACTGAGTTTTAAAAAAAAAACAAATGCGAATGTGAGAGACAAAAAAAAAAATGAAGACGACATAAGCGTCCAAACAGTGACATAAGACTAAATACAGTCTCTGCCCATCTTCCATGCCAGGATGTCAACACGTATAGACCGTGTCATGGGGAAGCGTGCTGACGCGTGTCAGTGTCAATTGTGCCAGTAGCAGAGGAAATGTCAACTTCAGCCTGCCGGAAAATCCTCCCGATATCTCACCACCCTTCTCCGTGAGGCGCGTGCCGGAAAAGAAGCCTTGGGTATTAGTACAGTAAAGTCACAGAACTGAAACAGCGGAATCATGCGATATAGTTCACTACTTTTATTAAACAGCGGTGGTATGCTCTCTCTCTATCCTCTCTCTCTCTCTCTATCTCTCTCTCTCTGTGTGCGTGTGTGTATGCGTGTGTGCGTGCCGTGCGTGCGTGCGTGCGTGCGTTGCGCGTGCGTGTGTGTGTGTGTGTGTGTGTGTGTGTGTGTGTGTGTGTGTGGCGTGCGTGTGTGTGAGAGAGAGAGAGAGAGAGCGAAGAGAGAGAGGACGATGAGAGAGGAGAGAGAGAGAGTGTGTGTGTGTGTGTGTGTGTGTGTGTGTGTGTGTGTGTGTGTGTGTAAATATACGGATGCAAGTATGTATGACTAAAAACATATACCGACACAGACACAAAAAGAAGAAAAAAGGGGGTAGAGGGAAGGACCAGTGGCAGACGGAATAAGGGGTTATAGGGTGTCACAATAGGAATGACAGAGGAAGGTTAAAGGGGGGGGGGGGGGGGGGGGGGGGAAGGGAAGAGGCTTTTCTTTTCTTTATTACTTTCTTTCTTTCTTTCCTTTCTTTCTTGTTGTAACAAAAAGAGAAATCCATGAATTCTCCGGAGTATGGAATATACTGACCGCATTCCCCCCCCCCCCCCCCCCCCCCCCCCCCCCCCCCCCCCCCCCCCCCCACCCCCCCCCCCCCCCCCACCCCCCCCCCCCCCCCCACCCCCCCCCCAACCCAAAAAAAAAAAAAAACAAAAAAAAACTTGGTTTCAAACAAGACGTTGTCAGAAAAGATGACAAAATGAGAGAGAAAAGAAAAAAAAACAAGACGAGAGAAAAGAACGACACAAAGAAAAGAAAGACACTAGGAATTACAGACAGCAAAGGAACAGAAAAAAGAAATAGAGAGAGAACAACAAAAACGACGACAGAAAGGATAAGGATTTCACATGACTTTATTCGACACCAGTTCAACAATAACGCAAGGATGAAAACTCATCATAAGTGTCTCATAGTATATATATATATATATATATATATATATATATATATATATATATATATATATATATAATTGAATTTTTAAAATCAAAAACCAGGGTAATGCAAAAACTTTCAATTAAAACGCATAATAAGAAACCTTACCCTACACGTTTGTTACTTTCAGGGTGTGGGACTCCTGTTGAAAAGTTTATTCAAGCGATAATTAGTCATTTAAACGACAAATTGATGTACCAAGTAAAAGATAGAAAAGCTGTCCTAAAAAAAAATACAGTGGATCAATGATAAAATAGCCCCACTCCCTCTTCAGTGTACACTTGTATGTGATGTAGTGGCCTTATACCCTAATGTTAATAATGACATGGGACTACCAGCAATCGATAAAATGTTAAAAAACTATATCCTTCTCCTATTGGTAATACCTCAAACATATATATATATATATATATATATATATATATATATATATATATATATATATAACATAATGCTGAAACAATTAAGTAGTGGGGGAAACACAAGTGCAGGTTAACAATTCTTCCATCATAATAGTAATGACTTGGCAAAAATTTGAAATTGAGAGGAAAAAAAAAAAAAATGAAGATGAAGTAAATGGGAAAATGTATATCATAAATATGAAAACCCTTCACTAGCTGCATGAAACTATCGCAATCCCTCTCGAAGGCAGAGATCTATATGTATCGCCTGCTCCGAGGCTTTTCGTCC
>JADBJO010000534.1:602500-615000 GCA_016801955.1 Conus betulinus | reverse complement strand
TAATGTACCATACATTTTCTGTTTAATTTTCCCCCCATCCCCATCCACCTCACTCCACCCCCACCCCTCGTCTCATCGCTAAGCAGCATACCGACAAGATCAAGTTCTGCCCCATGACATGGGAAGACCTTAGGGATCTTGATGTTCTTTTCTGTTCAGCTTTATTATTTCCCCCCCCCCACCCACCCCACCCCACCTCCCTGGTGTCTTCCTTCTTAATTTCCACAATGGAGGAAATAGCAACACAGGACTATTATTGTTCTTGTGTGTGTGCATGCGAGAGAGAGAGAGAGAGAGAGAGAGAGAGAGAGAGAGAGAGAGAGAGAGAGAGAGAGAGAGAGAGAGACGCAATACATTTCTCCCAAATGGCTTGATTTTTAAAACACAATCTTATAAACTCGAAAAACATGCCATCCAGCTCTAAAATCTTGGTGGCCTTCTTTTGAGATCATAGACTATGAAGACAAAATATTGCAAATTCAGAGTTCCTGTGTTCAAACATACCTTAGCTACAAGCCAGGACATATTGTTTAGTGCACATATATACGTAAGTACTCACGGAAATGGATGAGTAAGTACACACGTGCGCTCATTCAAGAAGAAAGAAAGAAAAAAAAAAAAAAAAAGAAAGAAAGAAAGAAAGAAGAAGAAGAAGAAGAAGAAGAAGAAGAAGCAGAAGAAGAAATCACCATTTCAGGAGGAAAGATCAAATGATGCAGCTCTTTATGTTCTGCCCCTATACGGACTTAAATTGGAAATTCTCCTCCATACCCATGTCTGTAGTAGTACCTGTTACAATCTAAGGTATAGGCAAGTCCATGGCGACTAATCGCCGGATGCTTGTGATGTCACCTTCCCCAGAGAGCCCCAAACACTCATGCTGGCTCCGCGACGAAGCAATCATTGTGGCCAGTGCGTGGCTTAGGAGATTGTGTCGTACGGCTGCTGAGTTCTAACAGGTATTACTGAATGTCACTGAAGTGGTCCAGTTGTTTCGCAGAGTCTCCTCTGGGCGGTTGCCTCGGAACGACGCTTGTAAAAAAAAAAAACATTGCATATACTCTCGTTAGTGTAAAGTGTTTTAAGAATTTGAAAAGCGCTATAAAGATATCCTACTACAATTATGATTGTTGTGATTATGTTTATCATCATTATTATTATTCGGTCGGCAGGGCTATAAGCAACTCTCTCTCTCTCTCTCTCTCTCTCTCTCTCTCTCTCTCTCTCTCTCATCATTATTACTACTATCATTGATGCGGGAAAGCGTCAGGCGACATCGGAAACTAACAATGCCTTGTTATTCTTGCTGTTTGAATGATCAAATTAACTGCCTACGTCAATATGCTCCCAACCCTACCCTTTCCCAGTCCATCCGTTGCTTGTTTCCATCCTGTACTTTGTGGCTAGCTGTAAGACACTAGAGAAGTGGCATTTTCACTGGGTCCTTGTCAGTGAAGCCGCGACGCCATTGCCGCCTTCACATGAAGCCACTTGCGTGCAACTAAGATTTGCAAACTGACGTCATAGGGAACAAACACAATGGCCGTCAAAATGGATGTTGACGTAAAAATAATGCGCTTTCTCTCTGTTCTCCACTCTCTCTCTCTCTCTCTCTCTCTCTCTCTTGTGGGGTGAACGCAACTATGTCAGCTGCTTTTTTTTTTTTTTTTACGACTTTGTTTCTTGTGATGTTTGGCTGAAGTCTGGTGCTCCTCTATGTGTTTGATATGCGTAGTTAGTTTGCACTCCTCGGCAACTTTATGGAAACTTGCATCTGAGTGGGTCTTTTGTGATCCTCGTGTTCAAATCAAAACGAAAGCCAGAGGGCAAAGCCAGAAAGCAACAAACAAATGAAAACGAGCTGGAGCTTTGTATAGGTCTTGGAATAAATGCGTTGAAATCCTTTTGACGACGGACTGTTGAACAATCTCAAGCGGGGATGAACATTTCCACTATGATACTTATCCACACACTAAGTTCCAAGTCAGAGTAATTGTGCTGTAAACTCAACCTCGGGAACTATGTTTTCGCCAGCGACTCTTTCCCTGTGGGCCTGCAGTCAAGACTACGCAAAAAACTACTGGACCTATTGTCATTGAACTTGAGGAAAATTTGGAATGTTGTCCACAGACGAACGCAGATTTTGGTGCTGACAGGTAGGGTGCAGATCCAATCAAACCTGGTGCATTTGGTACCTGCACAGCAAGATTGTTTACAAATATAATGCAGGGGCGGATGGGGGGGTTCCTGTTTGACAATATTGACGTCACTAGGTTCATGAACACCTAACGTGACTTCTGTTGTGTGCTGATGGTGGGGTGATTTCAGTTCTTACACAAAGACACTACAAAATCTCATCGATACTGATTTCGAAGAATTTGATGTACTTTGTAACTTTTTGAAAGATGTGAGCCGTAACGTGTATAAATTACCGTCGAGACATTCTGGGGGCAAAAACATATGTAATAATTTTGCACACCGATTCTTAGACTTTTGTAAATCTCTGTCATTATCAATTTATTTTTTTGATGGTCGAACTGGACGTGATACTAGTCTTGGCGTATGTATCAGCGAATGCTGTACGATCGCCGATTGTATTATTGATTCTTTTGTATACAGAGGTACAGTAAGTAAATCGAAATGTCATAATCATAAACATTACTGACCTGCGATGGGAAAAATCCATTTATGAAATCTAACCACTTTTCTTAACATTACTGAGCTGCGATGGGAAAAAAAAATCTATTTATGAAACCGAACCACTTTTCTTAATATGAAGTTAATGTCTCAGAACCAGGATAAATTTCCGGACCAGAATAGATTCCGACACCTACATTCGACAATGGACAATACATTTGTTTTGAAGTCTTTGAAAGGCATGTTTAAGACATTTAAGATATGAATAAAAACCCTTTATTTTGCATTATCTGACAAAGAGGAAGTTTCGGTTCAAATTGATGAGATTCTTTGTGGTGTAGATGTTTGAAAGAATAGGCAAGCTGTGAATACTTTGTGTTTTTAAAGTATGTGCAGCAATACAAAACTGCTTGTTAATGGCTGTAAATCAGAATACTTTGAAAGCTGTCGAGGCATACGTGCCCCCCCCCCCCCCCCCCCCCCCCCCCCCCCCCCCCCCCCCCCCCCCCTTCTGTTTTTAATGTTTATGAATTATTTCGACAGGTATTTTATTATTGTTTACGCTTAGGTCTGGAACTAAATATGAACTGATGTAAAATCTAAAAGAGTATGTCAGCCGAATGGTTTTGTTATATGAAGATGATAAATATGTTCACAGAGAACTTTGAATCCATTACATGCCTATCTCAAATCATGAAAACTCTAAGGTAATGATAGTAAAACTGAAATAATGACATTCCTTTGTAGAAACTTTCACGTCATATTTTTATGTATGGGAACAAAACGCTGGAAACTTAATTCTTTCAGATACGTAGAACTTGAGTTTTCTAAAACGGGAATTTTCTACAGAGGAAAGAAGAGAAAGTCTATTTTGATTCAGTCTACCAGACGTCAAAATTACCTGCGGAATAGCTTCAGAATTATAAAAACATGAATACCTCCTGTTTCTGCTCTATGGCCTTGAAATTTATTGTCGGAAAAGTTTGAGTGTCATTGAAATTTTTTACACGATGTTCTTGAAATATGTGTTTAAAATGCGCGGATCAAAATGAGCACCATGTTGTATGCAACGGCTGGTTTATTTTCCCGTTTCTGTATTGATTAACTGTATAACTGCAGTATGTTACGCTTATAGTATGCTTTAATCCCAAGTAATTTCAAATACTCTTCTGAATTGTATTCTGCTCCTTACGATCTACATGTTAACAATATGTAGCCTATCACCCAGTATGCATTGATCACATCCGTAATACTGGTTTTAACCGCGTCTCGTTTCGCAACGCTTTTCTTAAAAAAATGCACTTTGTAAAATATGTCACGGTAACTGTTCAGGATCTGTGTAAGCGTCAGTGAGGGAATGAGTTAGTGCGAAGTGCTACGTGTCTTTTGTATAGATACTTTAACAAATGTTACTGGCAAGAATAGTTAAACAGACATGTACAAGTTTCAAAGCGAAGTGACTGAAGACCGAAATTGAAGAAAATTACACATAAAAAAAGAAAAGGTACTAGTTCCACGATTTGTTCATTCTCCGCTTTTATTGTCCTAAATGTTGTTTGTTTTTGCCCGAAGAAGACCCAAGAGGTCGAAATGCATCGTGTTTTGTCCTGTAATCTGTTTGTCTAGTTTGTCCAGGGGAACCAGTTCCGTTTCTTTTCTAAAATATGCGTGTACAAGATGCGTTCATTCTCCCGTTCGATCGTTTTTGATGTAGCTGTCGTGTTTATTGAAACTGGCTTATGTAGATGCTATAGAATTCCCCATGCCAATTGTACTGGTGAAAATAGTGAATGTGTGCTTTTGAAGGTGAATTCCGTTTTATTCTGGAATGCCTGAAATACTCAAATTTAGAAGGAAGGAAGCGGGATATGTTGTTCAATGTTTGGTTTTTGTCCACAAATGCTTGAAACATTTTAGTGTGCATGGTTTTGAAAGTTTCGTTTCTTTATTTTCACATGAAAAGAGATTATTTTTCTGTTTGTACTGTTCCATTTGTCTATGTCACAAATCTTAAAGTTTCTATAATCATCGTCCTATTTTCCATGATGCTTTAAAACTGCGTCCAAGTATATGAGTGTTTTGAAGCAAATTGCGTCCAACCATATGATAATAATAAATAATAATAATAATGATGATAATGTATAATACTTATATAGGGCATTTCGTGTTATACAACTCAATGCGCTTACATCCACCATTTGCACTTATTCACACAATATTCATGCACACAGCAAAAAGAAAATACACAATGGCAAACGCACCTACATGCATAAACTGCCTCACCGGACTAGTTGTGGAGGAATTTAGGAGAGACCTAGTCATCTACAGAAGAGAATAGGCTTTTTTTGAAGAGGAAAGTTTTGAGCTGAGATTTAAAGAAGAAAGAGTAGGCTGATTACGAAAGTCTTCAGGGAGGGAGTTCCAAATAGAAGGTGCTCTAAAACTGAAGGCTCTTTCGCCAACAGATATCAGAGAACGCTTAGGGATTTTCAAAAGTTTTTGTGAAGAAGAGCGAAGGGTACGAGAGCTTTGGTAGGTGCAGAGAGAAGAAGAGAGATAGTGAGGAAGAGACTCATTGAAGTGGCGGAAAGCAAGAAGTGCCAGTTTAAATTGCCACCGATACTGTATGGGAAGCCAGTGCAGTTCGATCAGCATGGGAGTGATGTGCTCATACCTCCTCCTCTTCAAAACAAGTGTGCAGCGCTATTTTGGACTCTCTGCAGCCGAGCAATCTGTTCTGCGGGAAGCCCAGCATAAACAGAGTTGCAGCAGTCCAATCTTGACATCACCGTGGCATATGAGTGTGTGAAAACAAACTGCGTCCAACCATATGAGTGTGTGAAAACAAACTGCGTCCAACCATATGAGTGTGTGAAAACAAACTGCGTCCAACCATATGAGTGTGTTAAAACAAACTGCGTCCAACCATATGAGTGTGTTAAAGCAAACTGCGTCCAACCATATGAGTGTGTTAAAACAAACTGCGTCCAACCATATGAGTGTGTTAAAGCAAACGGCGTCCAACCATATGAGTGTGTTAAAACAAACTGCGTCCAACCATATGAGTGTGTGAAAACAAACTGCGTCCAACCATATGAGTGTGTTAAAACAAGCGGCGTCCAACCATATGAGTGTGTTAAAGCTTACTTTTCTTGTCGTGAAAGTGAAACATGAAGCTGCACCTCCTTTTAAGAAAGCTTTGCGCCCCAATAAGAAGGATAAAGATGGGGCCAAGTTGTAAATTCACACACACACACACACACACACACACACACACACACACACACACACGCACGCACGCACGCACGCACGCGCGCGCGCACACACACACACACACACGCGCTCGCGCGCGCGCGCTGGCGCACACACAAAGAGAGAGAGAGAGAGAGAGAGAGAGAGAGAGAGAGAGAGAGAGAGAGAGATGGAAGATGTAAATTGTGTTGGAGAAAGCGGGTCATGGACGTCCGGCTAAGGTAACCAGACTGACAGAAAGAAAGCTAGATAGCTAGATAGCTAGCTAGCTAGCTAGATAGATAGATAGATAGACAGAGATAGAGAGATAGATAGAGAGATAGGCAGGCAGACGGGCAGGCAGGCAGATAAATAGATAGACAGACAGTCAGACAGGGATGGATAGATAGACAGGTAGATAGATAATTAGATAAGCAGCTTCAAAGATAGATAGATCGATCGATAGATAGACAGATTCAAAGAGAGATAGAAAGAGAGACAGATAGACAGACAGATAGACTGATAGATAGACTGATAGATAAATAGATAGATAAATGAATTGATAGATGGATAAACAAATAGATAGAGACAGGTAAATAGATAGAGAGAGATGGATGGATAGGTAGATAGATAGATAGATAGATAGATAGATAGATAGATAGATAGATAGATAGATACAGACAGGCAGAAAGACAGACAGACAGATGAATGGATGGGTGAATGGATGGATGGATCGATTGACCGATAGATGGATAGACGGATGAAGAGGGACGCAGTTCCATCTGTCAACAAAACTTCATGGCTACCGTTATGTCAAACTCGGCCTACTTCTTACCCTGACTATCCTCCCATCGGCATTCTGGTTATTGTTGCTGTTGTTATTGCCGCTGCTTTTCTACATTTGTATTGTACAGATCTCTGCCCCGCGCACAGTCCCTTTATTGGCGCAGTTGTGATCTCTCAATTATTTGAGAAAAAAATGATGTGTGTGTGTGTGTGTGTGTGTGTGTGTGTGTGTGTGTGTGTGTGTGTGTGTGTGAGAGAGAGAGAGAGAGAGAGAGAGAGAGAGAGAGAGAGAGAGAGAGAGAGAGAGAGAGAGAGAGAGAGAGACAAAGAGAGAGAGAGACAGAGAGAGAGAGAGAGAGAGAGAGAGAGAGAGAGAGAGAGAGAGAGAGACGAAATTTTTTATTCATAAAGGCCATAGCCCCATTTGAAGGGGATAAATTCACAAATGCTATACAATGATGAACAAAAGAAGGCAAGCAAAGTCAAACAAAATACCAAATACCGACATGCTGATGATTTTTCAATAGATAGGGTAAGTTGTCATACAGCTGAACAAGACATTTCAGGTTCTGTTAACAAATTTGTGCGCCTTTGGAAAACTTTATAAAGATATAAACGCAGGTTCTTTATAATGTGTTCATTCTGATTTCACGGAAGCAGAGATACACGGAAGAGACATGGGTGTGCATAAACTTATGAGGAATACACTTTTTTCTCAGGTCATCGAGAGCAGGACAAGAAAGTAAATTTATCTTCGTTTGCACTTTGACACATTGGACATGTCAAATCGTTTACTGTATGCTTTTTATATCGATTGCGATGCATTGGCATATCAGTGACCCTAGTCAAAACGTCGTCAAATGTCGCTTGATGTGTCTGTCTACATCTAGTAGAAAATAGTTTTCACAGTTTCTGGAGAATTTAAAGTACTGTACCAAGAGAATCTTTCCCTTTGCTGCATATGACCTTCCCAGTTTTGTCACCTACACAATCAGCCAACCTTTGACGAAATTCATTCAGGAATCTTTTAACCTCTTGCACTCCCTGATTTAGCCATACAAACCCAAACCCATTTGACATAACATTTCACGAACATTCATGACCCACGTTTGTTTGCCCTTAGAATCTAGATTCAGAACATCCTATAAGCTATTAGAGGTAAGCTATTTTCGCCCAAACGTAATGTTTTTAGCCAATATCTTATGCATCGAATATTTGATTCTGTATACATAGGGTGACGTCCCGTCTTTCCATAATCTAACTCATTCGGGGTTTTGGTATGAACGCCAAGGAATTTCTTTCGTGCATGCAAGTGAATCATTTGAATATGTGTCACTGCTTTATCTAATCCTCACGATTCCGCGCCATGCATGGTGATAGGTAGAAGCTGAGAATCACATATCTTAAGAGACACATTTAAAGAATGACTTTTAAGCAAAAATAACTTACGAATAACACACAATAAGGCCTTCTTTGCTCTATTTCCCAAGTCATCACAGGGAACTACAAAACTAAGACGAGTGATGAAATATATGCCAAGGTATCTATAACAGTTTACAACGGACATTTATTCACAATTTAAGAACCATCTCTCTATTGCTGGTAAATATCCACGTTTTCGAAAAACTACAATGTTGCTTTTTTGTCCATATAAACTTTGAGTTCAGGTCGGGATGCTACATTATGAAGATTGTTTAACTGATTTCGAAGGCCAATAGATGCTTCAGAGAGCTGTACGATATCATTTGCTGATAACAAAATGAATAATTCAATGGGACCAGGAATGAGTGTTGCACCATGTTTTCCTTTCTGAATCATATCTTGAGCTAATTCGTTTATGAATAAGGCAAAAGGACAGGGCTACATGAGTCACCCTGCTTAACATCTCTTGTACACATGATATAATCAGTAAAATCAGCATCACATCTTACCTTTGCTTTAACACAGTCATACATACTTTTAATACATTTATAACTCTTACCTTTAATCCCATTCTTTTGTAGAACAGGCTAAAGCACTTTTCTTGAAACAGAATCGAACGCCTTTTCAAAGTCAATAAAAGCTACGTACAACTTACGATTCCAGCTTACGTTTCTGAACTGCTAAAAGGGTGAACATTTGATCAATAGTAGAATAGACTTTGTTAAAACCGGTTTGATGTTCACCTGTGATGCTATTCTGTTGAACCCACTCTTGCAAGCTACAATTAGTAATTGAACTATAAAGTTTACTACTTATATCGCATGGAGATATGCCCTTATAATTACCCGGATTATTACCAAACCCTTCTTAAACAATGGCAGCATAATGGACTCTGACCATTTTTCAGAAATTATTCCTTGATTAAAAAGTGCATTAAAGAATCTTATAAGGAAACCAACTATAGAATTACCACCATGTTTGTACAATTCACCAATAATTCCATCCGGCCCTGCTGATTTTCTGTTCTTTAGCCTGTTTTTGTGCTAGCAGTACCTCCTCTTTTGAAGCTGGGCAATCAAAAGTATCAATATATTATCCGTATCAGTTATTTCTTCTTCCGGATTAAGGTTATATTCTTCATCACCATCTCTTTGCAGTAGTTCTGTAAAGTGTTGATGCCAGTCATGAACAGATGATGTCTTATTATGTGTGCGAGATTTCTTTGCTGATATTTTTTTTTTTTTTTTTTTTTTTTTGCATAGTTTTCCAAAATTGACGCTCATCGTTAATTGAGTGTACAAGATTGTCTAATAACATATGGTTATACTCTTTTCTTATCTTTTGCAACATTTTCTTGTATTCTTTTCGAGCTTTACAATCAGTCTGATTGTCTTTAATGTCCTTCGTTTTTCGAGATATCCTTAAAAGTTTCCTTGTCTTTCTTTTAGCTACACTGCATTCAGAATCGTACCATTCGTCATTCTTTTATCTATCATCTGTTTTCATTTCTTTCTTCATACAGTCTGCATGATTCAATGCACAGCAATTAAACACATCTAACAATTTATTAACAACAACATCAATCAGACCAGTTGCTTTATCTATCGTTGATAGCGCAGACTCACTGTTCATTTGATCACAAAATATATCAGCATAGTCAGCGCGCCACACAAGCTTCTCAACAATCTCTACTTTTTTCTTTACATTTTGTGCAGGCATGTAATTGACTTGGAAACATACATTACTTTCAAAGGCAAATGATCTGATTCAATGCGTTCACCGACAAAGAGAGTACACGAAGAGAGTATATGAGCAAACAAGTCAGTGGAAGCTGTGTGATTGTCATTTACACTATTTCCCGTCTCAGAAATGTATGTGAAATGACCTTGGAGGTCACCATTACATACACCATTCAAAATACATAGATCCAATGCTGTGCACATATTTAATGATAATTTCCCATACTTGTTCAAAGTCTTATGTTCGGATTGTCTGTTTGTGTTATTTGGACCACTGTCTGTTTCAATATCAGAACTGTTTTCATCAGAACATAACTGCTGGGAGATGTCCGCAGTTCTGCTGTTTAAATCTCCAGCTAACATGATGTATACATCATGTATATTAAGCAATGCATCCGTAAGACAGTCCTCAAGATCATGTATACCATTGTCAACATCAGAAAATAATAATAATAATAATAATGAATACTTATATAGCGCCTATTCTCGGCTAGAGACCAAGCTCTAAGCGCTTTACAATCAACACCCGTTATACAACGGGCTGCTTACCTGGGTAGTGCCGACTGAAGAGCTGCCAGCTGGCGCTTCATTCAGTCGTTTCCCGTGTCATCCAGTCAGTATCGTTCAATATCGATCACTCATTTTCCTTACTTCCTTCATTCTTTCCATTTCTCACTCAGGGTGCATGCTATGTGTAACGTGTCATCCATACCAACGGCCAAACTGGGCCTACTCTTCCGAATGTTGGTGATGGGATTTTACGTGTGTGCAAGATATTATGAGTGCGTTCACACACGGAACCTCGGTTTATAGTCTCATTCGAAGGACTGTGTGGGAAACAGAGTCAGAACCAATGTTAACTCCGAGGGAAAAATCCCCCTGTACCGAAACGCCCCGGCGGAGGTTCGAACCCGCAACCCTAGGATCACCAAGATTACGAGTCAGGCGCTCTACCAACTGAGCTATTCCGGCTCCTAGAATAAAAAGAATAACACACGGTGAATTTTCTGGTTGCAAAAGATGCACATACATACTTCTTTTGATAAGCCGAACAGACTTTTGCAAGTAGAAAACAGAATAATGTTATTACGATCAGTATGTTTCTCTTGTACATAGGATAACAATTCTTTTTAAGAGAGAGAGAGAGAGAGAGAGAGAGAGAGAGAGAGAGAGAGAGAGAGAGAGAGAGAGAGAGAGAGCAAGTCAAACCAAACCATACCAAAACAAAACAGAAAGTCTGTGTACTCATCGTCGCTTGTGTGTGCATTATACCATTGAAATAAATGGAATCATGTGATCTCTGTGCCTCTCTTAGTGTGTCATTAAATTAATAGTACAATGAGCTTTTTGTGCCTCTCTGAGATAATATAGTGATTAAATAATAACTGATTTGAGGTTTTGCCAGTAATTGTAAAGACTGTTGTCGGGAGAAGTCATCTAGAATCAAGACACAATAGGATTTGAAGTATGTCTTATCGAATACGCCAGACTTTTTTTTTTCTTTTTCTAAGCTTTCAGAATCAATACAATTTCTGCTGTCACGTTAGAGAAATGTTTGATTCAATATAGAAGGATTTGTCAAGTCTCAGATCGCGCACGCCTGTGCGTGCGTGCATGCGCGCGCGCGCGCGTTTGTGTGTGTGTGTGTGTGTGTGTGTGTGTGTGTGTGTGTGTGTGTGTGTGTGTGTTGTGTGTGTGCGCGCATGTGCGTGCGTATGTGTGTGCGTCTTTGCGTGTGAATGTGTGTTGTGTGCAAGAGAGAGAGAGAGAGAGAGAGAGAGAGAGAGGGAGGGAGAGACAGAGACAGACAGACTGACAATTTTACGCGCGCGCTCGTGTATGTGTACGCATGCGTGCGTGCGTGTGTGCGTGCGCGCGCGCGCGCGCGTCTGTGTGTGTATGTCTGCCTGCCTGTATGTCTGTATGTAGGTATGCAAGAGAGAGAGAGAGAGAGAGAGAGAGAGAGAGAGAGAGAGAGAGAGAGAGAGAGAGAGAGAGTGGTGGTGAGGAAGGGATTGCAGGGTGAATTGCAATAGGAGAAGTGGAAAAGGGATCATAAATAAATGAATACGAAATTTTGAACAGCACGGCAGTCAATTGAATTTCTTTGTTTGTGTGTGTGTGTTTGTTTTTCATTGCTGTTTGCCAATGTTTTTGTTTTTTTCCCATGTATCTATGTATGTTTCTTCTTCCTGTTGACATTTGTTCTCTGGGTAGTCCTTTTTCTTCTTTCTCTCTGTAATTCTATTTCTTTGTTGTTTATTAGCGACTTGATTTGTTTGCTCTTTGCGAGCGACCGATGGATGCCAATATTTGCAATGCACAAACGCTGAAATTGAAGAAATCGTTTGATTCATTTCGTTTGTGTGTTATACTGTTTGTTTTTTTTTTTGAATGTATGTTTGCGATGTTTGTATTTTCTTTTGATGCCGTGTCATAAGTCAGCTCGAAAAGAAGACTGACAAAAATACCGTGTCCACATATCAACACATTTTTGAAAAGGTCAAATATACGCGGGGGAAAAAACGGAATAAACACGTATTCGAATTATTGGTCGGTTGACTGATTTATTAAGTAACTGATCGATTAATTGACGGACTGACTGATTGATTAATTAACTGATTGATTGATTGATTGTCTCTCTGAATAACCAATGGACTGATTGTCTGGTTGAAATACTGTATC
>JADBJO010000534.1:570000-582500 GCA_016801955.1 Conus betulinus | reverse complement strand
CTCTCTCTCTCTCTCTCTCTCTCTCTTACACACACACACACACACACACACACACACACACACACACACACACACACACAAACAGACACACACTCAAACAGAGAGAGAGAGAGAGGGAGGAGAGAGAGAGAGAGAGAGAGAGAGAGAGAGAGAGAGAGAGAGAGAGAGAGAGAGAGAGAGAGAGAGAGAGAGAGAGAGAGAGAGAGAGAGTTAGCTAACATAACTAGAAAGTTCAAAGAAACGTAGTCTCAGAACAGTGTCTTATCATTATGAACAAGTGTAGCCCTCTCTCGTCTAAAAATGGACCAGAGCAGACGTCATTCCACGGACTAAAAATGGACCATAGATCAGAACATAGATCAGAAGGGGTTGGGTTAGCTACATCATGGATGAAAACAATAGAATAAACAAAAAAATGCATAAATACCAAGATACAAAATAAGTAAATGACGGATAAACGTGTAAGTAAGTAAATATACAAATAAATATATGAATAACTAACTAACCTCCTAATAACTAACACAGTAACTAACCAACAAGCAAACGAAGATACAAACAAGCAAACTTGTTAACTAAGTAACTAACTAACCAATCAACTAAGTAAGTAAGTAAGTAAGTAAGTAAGTAAGTAAGTAAGTAACTAACTAACTAACTAACTAACTAACTAACTAACTAACTAACTGAATAATGAACTGATTAACTAACAATCGATCGAACGAACGAACGAACAAACTAACGAACTAACTAACAAACGAATTGCTGTACTATCTAACCACCTCACAACCTCACTACCTAACTACCCACAAAAACTGCCTACCTACCTGCCTACTTACTTACCTGCTACGTACCTACCTAACTAGCTAACTAAACACGAAAACAAACACAGTCTTGAAGGTATCAGCCAACAAGATATTGACTTCTTAACCGCACCTTATAAGTCATCTGCTTTGTCAGTATGTCTCAGCCTGCTCCTTCTGATTCTTCCATTCATAACCACATCAAGGTACGACTCTCCTTCTTAGACATCCCACGTGAGAGAGCCGTCAGTGCCAGGACACTGTAGGGTCGATTGCAGCCGCACTGGTGCCAGCAACTCAAGGTAAGCCCTAAGGCCAGGTCGTTTTATGGTTTCTTGTTGCGGCCATAGCGCCAGTGACAAAACGTCAGGTCAGGTTCTGGTGCCAACGCCAGTAACCCAGCTTAAACCATAAATGTAAGTGTATCCCAACATCCAGCGCCGCTATTAAGAGGCAACAAGTGTCAAATCTAACTGCAGGAAGAAACTCGTGGGAGAGTTTGACAGCAGGTCTTCAGAAGGACCCCCCCCCTTCCCCCACAACAAATGTTTTGGCCTTGAACTCCTTACTCTCTGAAGGGGGCCGCCGGGCCGCGTCCAGGGTCATGGCTCTTCCACGCTCTTGTGCCATCCGAATTTTTCATTTCCTCTTGTGCTGCCAGGATTCGAATCAGCACCTTCTAGATGGGTAAGCGTGAGTAGGAGTCTGAAAGCGTGAGTAGGTGTCTGAAAGCGTGAGTAGGCGTCTGAAAAGCATAATTAGGCGTCTGAAAGCGTGATTAGGCGCCTGAAAGCGTGAGTAGGTGTCTGAAAGCGTGAGTAGGCGCCTGAAAGCGTGAGTAGGCGTCTGAAAGCGTGATTAGGCGCCTGAAAGCGTGATTAGGCGTCTGAAAGCGTGAGTAGGCGTCTGAAAGCGTGATTAGGCGTCTGAAAGCGTGAGTAGGCGTCTGAAAACGTGAGGAGGCGTCTGAAAGCGTGAGTAGGTGTCTGAAAGTGTGAGTAGGCGTATCTGAAAGCCCGAGCAGGCGTCTTAAAGCGAGAGTAGGCGTCTGAAAGCAGCGTGAATAGGCGTCTGAAAGCGAGAGGCGTCTTAAAGCGTGGGAAGGCGTCTCAAAGCGAGAGTAGGCGTCTTTAAAGCGTGGGTAGGCGTCTTCTTAAAGCGAGAGTAGGGCGTCTTAAAGCGTGAGTAAACGTCTTAAAGTGAGAGTAGACGTCTTAATGCGTGAGCAGCCGTCTGAAAGTGTGAGCAGGCATCATAAAGTATGACCTTTTTAGACCTTTGTCTTACGTACATCGCTTTCGGACATCCGTTCTAACAGAACAGAGTACCACTATTGTGAGGGGGGGGGGGGGGGGGGGGGGGGGGAAAAGTAAGACGTGTCAATGCAGACTTCAGTTTGCCTACTACCTGGGGAGACGAGCTTCCCCATTCAGGCAGCCCCAGCCATTCCCATGTCCATCCATGTTCAACATGAGAGCTACTGACACTGGGATCGATCGGTCAATTGAGATTCCAGCGCTGCATGTGGCGTACCGAGTCGTGATGGTCCGCACGCCTAGCTCTGGCTTGATGTTTTATGGTTTCAGGACTGCTATATCTGCCAGGGTTAACCTTTTTTTTTTTAATTTCGATCTCGTTAGTCTATGTATGTTCTTGTGTTATGTATGTATGTATGGTATGATGGATGGATGGATGGATGGGATGGATCTATGCCTTGAAACCAAGCTACATTTTTTCAAGATCTGTTTTTACCCCTCTTTGTTTTCACAGTCATCTAGTTTTACTTGACTGTAAACACGAAGCGCATGCAACATATTCCATTGCCGACTTGCTGCTGGCCTTCGCCGCATTGAAGACAGCGGCGAGGTGGTCATCGTCATCAAAAAAATAATCTGTGACAAGATCACAGACGTCGCCGAGGTCGCCATATTGTTTCACAAAACTCCACTGTCTGTCTATACAGGCAGTGTCCGCAGGAGTATCAGCCTGCATACGCAGAAAGAAAGAAAGAAAGAAAACAATATTGTTTCACTCTCAAACAAACTGAGTGATCGACAGCCAATGAAAGTGCTTTGAGCCGCCGCTGCGAGCATCTATTACATAGCAGACTGGGGAGCTTTCCAGCCAAAATGTAATTGAAAGGGTCAGTGTTTATATCCATCCCTCTAATTACTAGCGAGAGCTGAGCACTTACAGATCTCGTGCGAAAAAAAAAAGTCAAGAGAATAATGGCTTCAAATGAATTCTCCGCATTTATTGTAAAAGAAAATAAGACAAATCATAGATCAAGCGCAGAGAGAAAAGGTCGCTTCTCATTTCGCTAGTTAGAATTCCATTGCGCACGTTCTTGGCATACGTCACTTCCTGCTGAGCTGATTGGCTCTCTGACTGCTTCCTCTTCACTGGCTGGATGTCTGTTCTTCGTGCTTCACCGCTGGTAGTGTCAAGCTGTTCAGATTTAAGCACGTGCACCGTGGTTTGTGCAGGTCAAAGGCTATTTGCTGGCAGTGGGCTTTCCTCGCTAAGAGAGAGAGAGAGAGAGAGAGAGAGAGAGAGAGAGAGATGGGAAACTTGGGTTATTTTTAGCAATTCTCCCGAGATACCGGGCGGTAGGTAGTGATTGAGCGGGCGAATGGGACACCGACGGAACAGAACAGTGAGGCGAGATACTATTCCACCAGTAGGCGCCCACCTACACGCCCAGCAACATCAGTTCGATTATGAAAACATCAGCGTTTTCGACCCGTGACAATTGATGGCTTCAGCGTGGGGTGAAGGAGGCTATACATATTTACCGCCAACAATCCCACACTCAACCGGGACCGGGGCAGACACACCTTGCCATCGGTGTACAACACCCTCATTGTTCAGTCACATGACCAGGGTTCGACCCGTGCTCGTGTGCACTGAACGCCAGTTCACCCAGTAGCCACACCACCGCTGAAGAAGACAGACGGAGGTCTGTGGAAAGCTCCAAGTAAGTGCTATTCCTAGCTGAGTGACCTGTTTAAATCCGGTAGTCGTTATGAGATACTATTCCTTTCTCCAATTGTTGTGTGGACAGACCATTATTATCAGGTAGGAAGACAACACAGACTCTTGCAGTCAAGAGGCTCTTCTCACAGTTCTCCAGCACAGTAAGTTGCCTGGCATGGTCCTATATGTCACCATGACTCAAGAGACCCATTCTGCAGGGCACAGTGGAGGGTGGATGTCCTAGAAGAAGTCTTGGACGAGCGGCCGTAAGGACTGAAAAAGCTTTAATGGAAAAGCTCCAATGGAAAAGCGCTATGGAAAAGCTCTGATGGAAAAGCCCCAGTGCTTCGTACTAGACATGATTGACCCCACAGGCAGCTGTGGAGCTCCTGACTGCTCAGGAGTCAGTCAAGAACCCCCCAGAGCCCCAATGTTTTCTTCTCCACTGGGGCACCACACTGAAGAACTGCTCACCAGCCTTCTCCACTTCTGCCGGGTGTGTGGCGAGGATTTGGGGTTTGCAGATGGCTTCCCTGTCCATTCGGCAGTCGTCAGTCAATTATTGTTAATTTGTTTGTTTTCTTTCTTCTTCTGCCCCCCCCCCCTCTCTATTTCTCTGACTAAACAGTTTCTTGGGGGATTCTTTCAGCGAGGTCATTCGATTGTGTGTTACTGTGCAATATACAGAGTGTTCATTTTGTAACTCATGTCAGTAGTCTTTCCATGATCAGAAGAGCCGCTGGAAGGGATGATTGAATTATCTTATGCTATTTGGCAATAACAAAACATTTTTGTTTCTGATTTGTAAAGATTTGAACCATATGTACCAGTGTGATTTTGTAGACGACGATTCCTGGAAATATTAGTAATCCTGGGACAAAGCGCTTTTTAGATACTGCCTGAAAAGAATACTGTACACCTTTCATTGGACTTTTCACACACACACACACACACACACAAACACACACACACACACACACACACACACAGACACACACACACACACACACACACACACACACACATGTATGCATGAGCGACATTCTTTGGCCTTAATCATCAGAAAACAACACTTTGTCCCATCCAGAATCACTCTATAATCGAAAATCTTCCATTCATTCGCCTTCAAAATAATTTCTCCTAGCGGCGTTTTCATCGTTTGAATTAAAGCGTCGAAGTGAATTCAATCAGTCAACACCTTACGTTTTTATCTAGAAGCCAAATAACCGCACGAATGACTGACTTATTGTTTAAATGAATCCAGCCTTAATACCTGACAAAGACTGTCTTTCAAAGGGAGTTTATCTTGTCGAGTTTTGAATACCAGCTTCCTGTTAAATTCCGTACAAAATAACTTCCCTCAGTTGTGCTATTGCGTGGTACGCCAGAACACGTCTATTAGATGCCGTCTCACCCAACGCCTTTCCAAACCTATCATCCCTTGTGGTTTTTTTGTTTGTTTTTTTTTTTCTTACGTCAAGATTTCGGGCGTCTGTGGGTTAGAGAGAGAGAGAGAGAGAGAGAGAGAGAGAGAGAGAGAGAGAGAGAGAGAGAGAGAGAGCATGCGGAGAATGTCGCAGTTGTCACCGCACTTTTGTCTGCCTCAATTTCCCCTCATTTCCTGTTCCTTCTCTCTGTCATTCTTTCATCTGTCTTTTCCTTTTCTTCATTTTCGTTTTTATTCAGTTTGCTGCTCCGTCTCTCTCTCTCTCTCTCTCTCTCTCTCTCTCTCTCTCTCTCTCTCTCTCTCTCTCTCTCTCTCTCTCTCTTAATTGCTTATTTAGTTAAATGGGCAAAAACAGGTTATAATTTTTATTACTACATTTTGAAAAAACGGACACGCATTCACTTATTTAGATCGAGTTTTGCATATCTAGAATCATCTGTTCCAAAAATATCTTCCTGCGTCTAACGAGGCATACATACCAATAATCGCCCTTGTTTAAATCAAGCACACAAATGTTGCTTGTAAAAGCTGAAACATTACTGAGTTAATTCATCAATACAGAACCACTATCATCATATCATCATCATCATCATCATGGTCATCACCATCATCGCTATGATCATCATAATCATCATCATGTCTCTCTGTCTCTCTCTGTCTGTCCCTCCCTCGCTCCCCCCCCTCTCTCTCTCTCTCTCTCTTTCTCTCTCTCGGTCTCTCTCGGTCTCTCTGTCTGTCTGTCTGTCTGTCTGTCTGTCTGTCTGTCTGTCTCTCTCTCTCTCTCTCTCTCTCTCTCTCTCTCTCTCTCTCTCTCTCTCTCTCTCTACCCAAGGAAAAACTGGAAGAATAGGCTCTGCCTAAAGTCTAAATCCTTGATCGAATAAAGGTTTTCTGAGTTCTGATCTATCTCTCTCTCGCTCTCTCTCTCTCTCTCTCTCTCTCTCCTCTCTCTCTCTCTCTCTCTCTCTCTCTCTCTCTCACACACACACACACACACACACACACACACTTTGGTCAAGCAGTAGTAGTAGTGGTCAAGTAATAGTAGTAGTAGGAGTATTAGTAATGGTAATAGTGGTAGTAGAAGAAGCGGTTGCAGTGGCAGCAACAGCAGTAAGAGTACATCAGCTGCAACGAACACAGCGGCTGCAGTTGTAGTAATATTGGTGGTCGTAATAGTAAATGGTTGAGGTGGTGGCGGTGGTGGTGTGGTTTTGGTGGTGTTGATAGTGGTAATAGAGGTATAGTAGTAGTAGTAGTAGTAGTAGTAGTAGTAGCAGCAGCAGCAGCAGCGGCAGTAGTAGTAGTAGTAGTGGTGATGGTTGTGGTGGTGGTGATAGTAGTAGTGGTGGTAGAGGTAGTAGAAAGTAGTAGCAGTAATGGTGGTGATGGTGGTCTAGTAGTAGTAGTAGTAGTAGTAGTAGTAGTAGCAGTAATAGTAGTAACAATAGCAGCTGCAGCAACACAACAGAAGAAGATGCAGTATCAGCAGAAGCAGCAGCAGTAGTGGTGGTGGTGGTGATTGTAGTGGTGATTGTAGCAGCAGCAGCAGCAGCAGCAGCAGTAGTAGTAGTAGTAGTAGTAGAATTGTAACATCGGTGGGTTTGTTTTTTTTTTACCGTCTTCTAATCTTCATTTGTGTTTGAGTAGAAATATATTTGAACAGAATGGACAGACTGGAAGATTGCTCGCTGCCTAAAGGTTTCCTGGGTTCTCTCTCTTCTCTCTCTCTCTCTCTCTCTCTCTCTCTCTCTCTCTCTCTCTCTCTCTCTCTCTCTCTCTCTCTCTCCTCTCTCCAGTTTTTCACAGTTCTATTTTCACTTGCAACCGAGGGGTGTCTGGGGACATTTCATGGCGTGTTGTGCAGCCTTTGTCATCTTGGCACGAAAGTTTCATTATTCGCTGGCTGGCTTTTTATGCCGATCCTTTTGTCTTTGCACCTTCCCTGTGTAATATGGACAGCAAATTGAAAACACGGAACGGTCTCCATATGTGATTGGCTGATCGAGATAAGAACCAGCATCAGAAAAGAAAAACTCAATAGACAGAAGAGAAAAAAAAAAACTTTAGAGACAGACAAACAGGTGGGGAAAAGAGAAAATAGAGGGCAAATATTACTTGCAGCAAGTAAAGGAGGAATTAATGATGGAATGAAAGAAAACAGAAAGCAAAGAAACAATGGGAGAGGAAGACGACACCAGCAACAAAACAAGATAGAAATTATTTCAAGATTCTTTTTTAAGTGAACTTTAGGAATAAATAAAGAAAAAACCAGCTCGATCATGCAGGGTAGATGATTTTCAATGCCCATACCTTAATTAACACATTTTTTTATCAAATTGTTATTGGACACAATATCCATCTTTTGTGCTTGGAACTGCATTCGAACAAACAAACTAAACAAACCAGGCCTTATTTATGGCCACTGTGGCATGTTAAGAGAGAATCTTTATTACAACTGATTGAAAACACACAAAAAAACTGTAACTGAAAAAATGAAATGGCTGAATCAAAGATTAATCTTTCGCACGTTTTTCATCCGTTATTTTTCTGCCTTTTTCTCTTAATAATCGTTTTCTTGTTTGTGGTATGCTAATCTGTCTGTCTGTCTGTTCGTTTCTGTCTGTCTGTCTGTCTGCTAGTCTGTCTGTCTGTCTCTTTTCTTTCTTTTCTTTCTTTTTCTTCTCTCTCCTTTTCTTTCTTTCTTTCTTTCTTTCTTTCTGTCTGTCTCTCTCTCTCTCTCTCTCTCTCTCTCTCTCTCTCTCTCCCTCTCTCTCTCTCTTCTCTTTCACACATGTGCACACACACACATACAGAACGCACGCACACACACACGCACACACACACACACACACACACACACACACACACACACACACACACACACCACACACGCTCACGATACACACACACACACACACACACACACACACACACACACACACACACACACACACACACACACTCGCGCACGCAAGTACATACAGGCATGTACGCACACAAGCACTCTCGCACCCCGCATGCGCTCACAAATGCATACGCACACGCCTACATATACAGATTCGCCCCCCCCCCCCCCCCCCCCCCAACACACACACACACACACACACACATTTACCTCTCTCTTGTAAACTATGTGAAAAGAAGCTCTCTTCTACTAAACTTTATGAAAAGAAATCCAATACATTTTTTTTGGAAATAACACAAATTCCACTAACATTATAACAGGCATGCCTGCTGCGTGCGCACCGCAGGCTAGCGCTGTGTGTGTGTGTGTGTGTGTGTGTGTGTGTGTGTGTGTGTGTGTGTGTGTGTGTGTGTGTGCATACATGCCTCCGTGCGTGCCGGCATCTGTCTGTGTGTATGTGTGTATACCTCTGTGTGTGTGTGTGTGTGTGTGTGTGTGTGTGTGTGTGTGTGTGTGTGTGTGTGTGTGTGTGTGAGAGAGAGAGAGAGAGAGAGAGAGAGAGAGAGAGAGAGAGAGAGAGAGAGAGAGAGATCGGAGCCGGGGTTGACAGGTGAGGGGTTAGAGGGGAGGGGGAGGATACGATCCCCTGTACTCCTCTGTCATTCTCTATTCCTGTGTCACCCCACTCCCCCCCCCCCCCCCCCCCCCCCCCTTCTGTTTTTTTTTTTTACCCCATTCCTTTTTCAGGCATTTCAGTCTGCAGTATTACCTTCGCGCCATCCATTCCTTTTAGCCTATTTAACGTTCCATTCCTCTCCTCGGTTCTGTTGTCTTACGGATGGCTTCCTGGTGACTATTATCCGTCGGTGCTCCTTGTCCAAAAACAACTTGTCATTGATTATGCCTTCTTTGTTTCATTCATGACCATTTTCATGCCATATCGCATCGCTGTCTTGAACTCTTGTCTGATTTATAAATCGTGATCTTTCTTCGCTGTCCAGTGACTGCTTTTCCTGGCTTGTATCACATTCATCTGTCTTTCTTGTACAGAAACACCTTACATTTTTTTTTCTCTTGTCAGAATATATCACATGCCATCTAATGTTGTTGTTATTTCTTTGTTTTCTAACCTGATGACTCAGTGGTGAAATGATATATACCTTACACAGCAGGACACTGGCTGTCTATTTTGTGGTATACACATGTTTATTTGTGTGGGGTTTTTAAGGTATTTCCATCGTCTTAAACACACTGAACAAATCTTTTTCATTCTGGAGGAGGGAAAGAAATAAGTAGATGGATTGATCGCCGATGCCAGCACAGCTAAGTTTAATTCAACATGTGGGTATTAATGATTTGACTACAACTACAGACAGCACTGTGTTGTGCATTTGGGCTTGCTGCTTCTCGATATTGTACTCGTCTCTTTTGTACTGTGTATCAAATCTGAGATTGCTCATAACTGAACATTTAGGTCTGACCTGCGTTAGTGGTCTTGGGTTCAGAGCTGTTTCCACAGGTGTTTGGGAAGTTCACATATGGTCACGAAACCATGCAGGTTAGAGTGTGTTGACCGTCATGCTGTGGGGAGTAAAAACACTTTCAAATGAAGAATACAGAAGCACTGTTTTCAACTTATACCTACCGCGCTGAATGTACGAATATATGCTGTTTGTCCAAAACGTGTGTGTGTGTGTGTGTGTGTGTGTGTGTGTGTGTGTGTGTGTGTGTGTGTGTGTGTGTGTGTGCTACAACAAGGAGTGAGTTCCCATGGAGGTCAGAAGTAACGTTTCAAAGACTTTCTCAAAACTTCCCCAAAAGCGTTTTAATATCAACCCTGACACATGGAAACAAAAACAGCCATGGATCAAGCTAGATGGTGCTACACTGCCCACAAAGGCGCTATTTCATGTTAAGAAAGAAGAACAGCTTCAACGCAACAAAAGACAGGCAAGGAAAGTTCCACGACTGCAATGAAGAGCAGGTCTATCACATTCCCTGTCCAAGCTGTCACCGCACATTCCGTGCACACATCAGCGTGATCAGCCGCCTACATATTCACGATTCATCTCACCCCTGTTCTACTCCAAGATGACTGAAAGTGGTTCTCGTCGACTCGACGGATGAACAAACACTGCTGATGTATCAAGATATGCTGTCTGTCTAAAACGTAAAACGTCTGTGTGTGTGTGTGTGTGTGTGTGTGTGTGTGTGTGTGTGTGTGTGTGTGTGTGTGTGTGTGTGTGTGTGCGTTTGATCATTAGTATGAAAAGGAGAGTCAAACCGATTGCAGTGCTGCTGGAAAGATGCTAAACCATAAATCAATGCAGAAACACATTGCTAGGCAATCTTCTTTTTATCGCAACGTATGATGCAAGGAAGACAAGCGCAATGTTGACAAACTTTTCCTTTTGCTCAGTCGTTGATGCGATTGGTCGTAGGGCTGGCTGAATGTGTTATACAAAGCTGTGTTCTGATGAACTTGAGCCAAGAGTCTAATCTAACTGGCTAATAATATTACTTACAGAATGTTCAGACTTCTCTCTAACAGAGGACATATTTTTTTTGTGTGTCAGTGCACCGGTCCATTTGTCTCCTTCTCTTCTTCATTCTGCGATCTTTTGTACAGGGAAAGGTCTTTGTCGCTTGCTGAGTTGCACAACGAAGACTAGCATGGCAAGAACCTGCAGACCTTTTCAAATTAAAGCATGAGTTGTTGTTGATTGTACTGGAGCTGTGATAGCCAGACTAGCACAGCAAGACTTCCACCTGAAACCCCCCACCCCCACCCTCCCCCTCCCAAATCCTCCCTCAATTGTCTCTTAGGCACATTGAAATGAAGTACGAGCAGATGTTGATTTTAATGGAGCTGTGCAAACAGACTAGCAAAGAATCCCAGCCCACCCCCACGTACCCAGCGCCTTCTCCCCAGCCCCCCCCCCCCCCCCCCCCCCCCACTTTTCGTATATATCTAAAGTAATTACTTTTAGTTTTGGAACTGACTGGCGAAAGTCGATAATTGGGGAGCTGGAAGTAACTTTCCTCCCACGGCTGTCCTGAACCAACTGGGTGCACAGTGGATGTTGCATGTGCCTCCAGCTACAGTGCCCATTAAGGACAAACATATCAAATTACAGTCCAATATGGGCGGTAGTTTTGACGTGATTATGTCACACAAATCCCCCACTGAATCACCACACATTAAAAACGATGCCATCTGCATATGAAATTTTTATCTACAGTCACCCGAGTAACACCCCCATCCCCACCATTGCATCCCGTGGGTTTGTTTTCCCTCATTATATCACAACTGTATCATCTTCGTGCAAAACAAAAAGCCCATTAGAAGGGGAAAAAAATGGACACCCAGTAGTCAACCCAGAGAAGAGGGGAGAATATGGTACTTTTATTCCCAGCATTCTTCAGGGGAAGTTTGCAAGCTTTTTTATTATTATTTTTTCATATTAGAACCTTTTTCTTATTGAAGTGACACTGGATGACCACAGAAATAATTTTATACTCAGTAATCGTTCACTCGTGGAGAAGATGATTCGAGGAGAGCGGGTTTAGTAGAATGCATGCTGAAGCTGTGGGAATTTCTTTTTTACTGTCAAGGCTCCTAACATGCTACAGTCACAAATTAATGTCCGACTCTATGTATGCAAGAAAAAAAAATATTGATCCAGAGGTTTAAACACATAAAAACATAATTCAATTTAGACATGATTTTTGGTGTTAACTCACAAACAAACGGAAATTTGAACAGTTTAACACAACGACTCGAGTTTGAATTGTACTGTTTGCTGATTTTTTTTTTTTTTATGTATTACAGATAGGTAGGGGGTGAGGGGCTCAACGGACCACACGATTGAAATCTGACAGGTATATCAAGCTCATTAGCATCTTTGTACTGTTGAAACAAGTATTGGGGTACTGAGTCGCCAAATAAACACGTCAAACAGTGCAATACAAAGCCGTCACTGTCTAGTCTTTTTGAGACAGCTGTCTTACCATGGCAATCAACATTTAGAGGGAGACAAAAAAAAGTGTGGATGAAAGAAATTTCAGTTCTGTAAAAATAAAAAAAAAAGGTCTTGGGAGACGTAGAGAGAAAAACAGACAGACACTGACATTGATGAGAGCACTGACATTGAAATATAATGCTTAACACTTTACTGACATTGACAGCACTTTAACTGGAAATGATAATGGTAAGTATTTGGAACACCTCTATCTATTTACGTCTACTTGCAACCGATTTTCATACACAGTCCTATCATGGCTATTAACATAGCACAATCCACCCACGATTTAGTGGTGTTTCCAATGCTTTGGATGAAATATCACCATCCATGAACTCCTAAGGGGGCTA
>JADBJO010000534.1:557500-562500 GCA_016801955.1 Conus betulinus | reverse complement strand
AACATCATATTTCTCTCGTATGTCTTTATATTCTTTACAACAAAAGAAAAAGTGGAAATTCATCCTCTCTATCATTTTCTTTGCATACCGGACACCTAAATAGCAGTTCGGGTTTCCGTTATATACCAATGTTGACTTGCGTCAAGACCAAGCGTCCTGGTACGGAATCGTGCCATTGAATCCCTGTGCCATTTTCGTGTAATTGTTAGTAGATATTTTTTTCAGGCTGTAAATCACTATTAAACTGTAAAAACCATGTATACTTTTCGTTATTTTCCATCTCGGAATGCCAAACTGCTGATAGGATGAGATCAGACGCTCTTTAAATTCCAAAATAAAACGTTTGTCGTCCTCGACGCCCTGGTTGTTCCAAACAAAACCAAAACCATTTTCGAATAAAAATTTCTTTACTTGAAAAACCCAATTTTGTCTTCCGCTTTCGTGTTGATTTAATAACATTGTATATGCCTGTCTACTAATCCTGGATGATGGGAGTTTAACAAGACGAAGCCAATACCTGATACATTTAATTTTTGCGCGTATCTGCAGAGGGTACCTGCCAGTTTCTCCATATACCATTTTGTTAGAACCATGTATAGGGATATTCAAGAAACGCTTTATTGCTAGTGTGTGTACTACTTTTTCCATGAATTGATTCTCGAAAAAGCCCCATATTTTTCGGCACCATAAGTTAGCATTGGTTCCACTGTGTATCAAACAGCTTCCAAAAGATGGTAGGGTCAATACATCTTAACTTTCTTAGTGATCTTAAAATTTCAATCACTCCCTTTCTGCCTTTTCTACACATTTCTAACCATCCCTTGCTCATATTTAGTTTTGTTGTAAAAATTAAACCTAAGTATTTATAGCTATTGGTTACCAACACTTCTAAATTCCCAAACCACCACTTTTCCCGAGCTGCTAGAAAACCTCCCTTTCTGAAAACTATGATCTTCGTCTTATCTATATTAATAACTAACTTAAGTCTGTCAGTTTCTTCTTTTAATGCATTTAACTGATTCTGTAATCCAACCACCGTGTCTGATAAAAGGATTACATCGTCTGCAAATAATAAAAGGAGACTTCTGCAGCATCAGGTATTAACTGTATTCCATGTCTTCCCTTCCCTTTTATTTATTTCAAGCGCCAGTTCATTGATGAAAAAGGAAAACATTAGCGGACTCAATAAACACCCTTGCTTCACGCCTTGTGGACAATGGAAAAAATCAGAGTATAAGCTTTTGTCTCTTACACAGGCTATAACTGAACTATAAATTCCCTTTAATGACCTATACAATTTACCTTGCACACCAGACTTTTTTAGTATATCCCCCATAAAATATTTCTATTAACTGTATCGAAAGCCTTCCGGAAGTCAATAAAAGCAACGTACAATTTTCTGTTACTTAACAGGTATTTTTGAACCAGTGCATATAAGGTAAATATGTGATCCATAGTACTATAATCTTTTCTAAACCCTGCCTGCTCTTCAATAATTTTTTTCCCGTTCGGCCCATGCACTTAATCTTTATTTAAAATGGAAGTATAAACTTGCTCACAGCACTAGTCAAGGCTACCCCTCGATAATTGTCTGGATTATTGGCATCCCCTTTTTTGAAAATCGGAACAATTACAGATTTGGCCCCATCCCTTGGAAAATAACCAGAATTAAAAAGTCTGTTGAACAAAATTTCGAGATAATCAATGATACTGTCAGCAGCATGTTTTAGCATTTCACTCACAATCTTGTCTGGACCAGCACTCTTTCCACATTTCAAGTTTCTAATGCCATTCTTAATTTCCCTCCTTCGTTATATAGTCGTTAAAGAAAGGCTCTTGATGTTCTTGATCTTCATTCTCAAAATAAAAACTATCATCTCCATCCATATTGTCTATGTTATCACAGTCATTGAATACGCTAAAAAAGTGATCCTGCCACTGTTTGATGCCAATGTCATTATAAAACTGTTTTTCTGTTTATAAGCTTCATTGTTTTCCAAAATAATTTTGGTTCATTGATAGCGTTTGTTAACTTTGCAAGTCTAACTTCATCAAATTTCCTCTTCTTATCCCGTTTAAGATCAGTATATATTGTCTCCTCCTTTACATAGAGTTCTTTCTGCTGTTTCCTGTATGTTTTAGTCCTCGCTCTTTGGAAACTCTTTAATAAACGTTCTACTAACGTTCTTTGTTCTTTACATTCCTTATCGAACCACTCGTTGGCTTTTGATTTTTTAGGACTCGTAGTTCTAATGAGACAACTAGCCGCTGTATATAAAGCCATTGTAAATATGTTCAAAGAGTTATCAATATCCTCTTCAATCTTATCACAAGCATGATCAATGTGTTCCTTAAAGTGTTTGGAACTTACTTCATGTATAAATGTGTCTTTGAAGTCATCCGACCAAACTATCCTCTCTTCTGTCGGATCATCTGACTTTTCTGATGATTCTTGTACATCATGGTTTCCTCCATGTTTCCATGTCAGCTGAACTGGGAGGTGTGCCAAGAAAAGAAGCAATTATCTACAAACAAATCGCAAAAGGGAAGCAAATCCTCTGACAAAATAAAATAGTCAACGACACTACAGCCTTGTGGTGCTACAAATGTAAATTCACCCTCATCACTATTACTATTACACGAACCGTTGACTATTTTTAAATTAAGAGAAAACACAAGTCCAACAATGATTGCCCGAAATTGTTTAATTACTGAATCTTTTGAAGAACGACTCTTAGATAAATCGTCATAATCATCATCATCATCATCATCAACAACAAAAACCAAACGTAAAATATCTAAGTCTCTCTATTCGTGTCTGCTCACCCCCAGTCTGGCATTAAAATCGCCACACATCAATATATACACATCTTGTTTTTCAAAACTCAGAATGACAAAACATCTGGTCTTCCATGGCAAGGATTCCATCTTTCAGGTTACTGTTATCATATGCTGGTGAACTCTCTGGAGGGACATAGCATGCTATAAACATTACATTTTTATCAGTATCTAGTAACTCTTTATCAATTTTTATTATTATGAAATTATTGAAATCTACATTTATCCGTTCAACATGCTTTTCATATTTGTTTTTAATAAGCACTAAAACACCACCTGAGCATCGTCCATGTACTGACAGTTTTTTTTGCTGGGGAACTGAATTTCAAAAAACCCGGAAAAACATTACTCAAATCAAACTGTGGTCCAATAAACGTCTCAGTCAGACAAACAAAATCAAATTATTTATAAACTGTAGAAAGGAAACATCATGCATTTTATAGAACAGATTTTCTACATTGTAATTAAGAAGAAATGTTATTTCCTGTGCCTGGTCGCGCGCGCGTTGTCCTATTTCTGGCTGTGGCTAGATCGCAGGCTCCTTTGGCTTGAATGGGATGTGTTATCACTGTCCCTTCCGCGTAGGAATGTTTGCATGTTACCCTGAACTGTCCCACCTCTCGACTCTCTACGATCATTGTCACCTCCACGTGCACCCCGGTTTACACCCCTACCAGCCCTGCTCCCACCCCTGCTGGCAGCACACTGAGGACTGGCTTTCTCTCAGAACGGCCGCTGACTGGCTGGCTGAATCACATGATCACTAGGGGAATCCCCTCGGAGTTCAATGACATTGGCACGATGGCCCCGCTCGGCACCGCACACATCACCACATCGCTCGTCGTCGCATCATCCGGCACCCCTGAAGTCACCGTCATTACCCCTGTCGTCGCTGCCATCGTCGTCGTCATCGAAGATGAGTGCACCGCCCGCGAGACCGCCGTACCCGCTGTCGATACTGCCCTCATCATTCCCTCCCGCCGTGACCTCCGCGTACGTGCGTGGGTCGGGTCGCCTCGGGCCAATCACCATCCTCCCCTTCACGAAGTAGGCTGCCTGACCTTCCTGCTTTGCACGTGCAACGAGGGCTGCTTGCTGACGTGTCAGGTCATTGGCAACACGTATGCCAATGTTTTCTAGATTCCGCCTGAATGATCTGTCCCTAATAATAAACAATTTGTCAGTCCAGTTGCGGAATTTTGCGATCATCACTTTTGGTGCGCCGTGTCTTGTCTGTCCAACACGGTGCGCTCTGATCAGATCGTCTTCAGTCCACTTCCTGTCACCACTGACTTTATTCAGTGCGTTGATCACTGCACTGGCACATTTCGTGTCATTTTCATGGTCGCTCTGAGGAATACCGTAAAATCGAAGGTTTTCACGGCGTGAAAAAGATTCTAACCGATCGATTTCTTCATTCATACTGCTGACTTGATTTTCCAGATTTTTTACTGTCTCTGAAAGATGACTAGTTTCACATTTTGTTGCTGCCACATCTGCTGACACGACATTTAATCCATCATCCACGAGTTCTTGCACTGTTGCTGATAGTCTTTGATTTTCTATCTGTAAACTATCACAACGCTGACTTATCACTTCGCACCTCTCATCCACTCTCCTCAACGCACCTTTAATGTCTGTCAGGTCAGCATTCACCCTTGCAGCGTGTTCATTCATTTTCACAGTGTGCTGTTCCCATTTTCGTGTTCTGTTCTTCAATGGCTTTTAGAATTTGATTGATCTTATCGGCAAGGTTTGGATCATTACCTTCTTGTTCTTGATTTTTTTTGATCAGGCCCCCGGGTTCGGCTCTACGTCTCCACTGACGAGAAGTCGTTTCAACGTGTGCCACACATGTGCTGCAACACACACTGCGAGCACAACGTGTACCTCCAACTGATGTTGACTGTTCTCCTTTGGAAAGTGTCCATCGTGTCAACCTGAAAGACTGTTCCTTGGTGAATGTGTGAAACACTCATTGCTAAATCATTCATTGGGTTATCACACAACAGTACTTTCACATTCCTAACCACACTCTGAAACATTGTCACAGAAAGTAAACACACCGCCATCGCCAAGAGGAGATCACCCAATGTCACTTCCTTGTCCCTGTCTGTGTCACCGCTCACAAACACTTGTTTTAACCTACACTTTTGTGACCG
>JADBJO010000534.1:542500-547500 GCA_016801955.1 Conus betulinus | reverse complement strand
CTCTCTCTCTCTCTCTCTCTCTCTCTCTCTCTCTCTCTCTCTCTCTCTCTCTCTCTCTCTCTCTCTCTCTCTGTGTGTGTGTGTGTGTGTGTGTGTGTGTGTGTGTGTGTGTGTGTGTGTGTGTATTTGTCTGTCTCTGTTTCTGTCTCTATCTTTCTCTGTCTCCCTGTTTCTCTCTCTGTCTCTGTTTCTGTCTCTGTCTCTTTGTCTGTCTATCTCTTTCTCTCTCCCTGTCTCCATCTTGTTTTTCTTCTTCTTCTTCTCTCTCTCTCTCCTCTCTCTCTCTCTCTCTCTCTCTCTCTCTCTCTCTCTCTCTCTCTCTCTCTGAGTACTGAGTAGAGGAACAGGAGAAATGAAAAGAAAACATTTCCACGTTCATGTGTAAGAAAAAGTAAGTACAAAAGGCTTCAACCATGTAAAACAACAGAAGAAAAAAACGACTCTGTGGATAAACTGACAGTCTGTCAAACTGATTCATGAAAATCGACTCACAACTGGATCATCTCGCAACTGGGGGCCGGAATAGCTCAGTGGCAGAGCGCCGGACTCGTAATCTTGGTGATCCTGGGGTTGCGGGTTCGAATATCCTACGGGCCGTTTCGGTACAATAGGATTTTTCCCTCGAAGTTAACATTGGTTTTGACTCCATTTCCCATACAATCCTTCGAATGAGACTATAAGCAGAAGTTCCGTGTGTTGACGCGCGCATAACATCTTGCACACACGTCAAATCCCATCACCAACTTTCGGAAGAGAAGGCCAGTTTGGCCGTTGGTATGGATGACACGTTACACATAGCATGCACCCTGCGTGAGAAATGGAAAGAATGAAGGAAGTAAGGAAACTGAGTGAACGGTGTTGAAAGATATTGACTGGATGACACGGGAAACGACTGAATGAAGCGACAGCTGGCAGCTCTTCACTCGGCACTACCCAGGTAGGCAGCCCGTTGTGTAAACGAGTGTGGATTGAAAAGCGCTTAGAGCTTGGTCTCTAGCCGAGGATAGGCGCTATATAAGTATTCATTATAATATAATAATATTGCTTACATAACTTGCAAAAAAAAAAAAGCAACAAATCGTGAGAGCATCTTCTCCTCTTCCCCCCCCCCCCCCCCCCCCCCCCCCCCCCCCCCCCCACCCTCACCTCCTCGCCTTTTCTTCCGTCCGTCCTTCCTTCCCAATCAAAACGCGCTGATCTCTCTTCAACACTACACCCTGCACCGCAGTGACTGCTTGAATATGTGGCCATGGCATGTGCTCACATACGAGCGTGTATGCGAACGTTTTGAAAGAAAGGTAAGTGTGGAGAGAAGTAGAGAAAGGAGGGAGAGACGGGGGGTATGAAGGTCATAGTTCACTTCGGATGCAAGAACAACTAGAGCAACTAGATGGTTTGTGAAATCCTGCTCAGCTTTTTTTTATTTTCTGGTTTTTTGTTTTGTTTTGTTTTGTTTTGTTTTTAGTTTGTTTTGTTTGTTGTTCGTTGTTCGTTTTTCCTTTTTTTTCTATCTGTCTATCTATCTTTCTTTCTTTCTTTTGTGACAAGAGAATGAGCACTACTTGAACTCTATCACAGTGTCATGCAGCTAGGCAGTTTCAGTTACAGTTTCAGTGTCATTAAGGAGAAAAAGTAACTACATGCGAACTAGTCCATAATATATGCTACACCACATCTGCTAAGTTTGGAGACCTCACTGCGCATGGTTTAAAGCTGACAGATAGACGTAATAATGACTAAGGTGAGAGAATTTCAGGAGAGGGTCTCATGGCTACGACTCAGCAGATGTCTGACCTACGCAGTGCAGTGTCTCCTCTGGTGTGTTGCCTTAAAACGACTTGATGTTGACTGCTCTCAGTCCATTGAAACGACGGGACAAAACATTGCTCTGGCTGTCGATGGAAGAGCCAGAATAAACAGAAAATGGATATCGCTCAAGGTGATGGGGGTAGACGTGAGGGGAAGAGGAGGGGGGCGAAGGGGAGGGGGGGGGTGGGGGGGGTGCATGGAAGATAAACAGAATTCTACAGAAAAGAACCGAAAGCTGAATTTGTCCTCCCCAAAACTTTTTTTTTTTATCTTTCTTTTAGCAGACATCGTCCAATGTCTGTTCATTTTAGACTTCATCACGCTCAGCGGCATCATTCCTCTTTTCACGGAGGTATCACTGCCTGTGTTCTGCTCAGCTCCCCGTCTCTGTCTGTCTGTCTGTCTGTCTGTCTCACTGTTTGTATTTCTATCTGTGCCCGCTCTCAGTATGTCTCTCTCTGTCTGTCTGTCAGCCTCTCTCTCTCTCTCTCTCTCTCTCTCTCTCTCTCTCTCTCTCTCTCTCTCTCTCTCTCTCTCTCTCTCTCAGAGCTGGCTTGCCTAGGGTGGAGCGTTCAAATACGGCAAAAAGTTGGTACCCCATTGATTGTAGTTAACCTGTGACCCATTGATTGTAGTTAACCTGTAACACTGTCGATTTTAGTTCACCTGTAACCCATTGATTGTGGTTCACCTGTAACCATTGATTGTGGTTAACCTGTAACCCATTGATTGTGGTCAACCTGTAAACCCATTGATTGTGGTCAACCTGTAACCCGCCGATTGTAGTTAACCTGTAACCCGTTGATTGCGTTTAACTGTCAACCTACTGACCACGTTTTAACCTTTAACCATTAATTGTGTTAAACTGGCGGCCTTTCGATCGAGCCTAGCCAGTACCCTCTTGATGGTGCGTAACTGGTAACATAGTGATCGTGCTTAGTCTGTAACCTATTGATGGTGCTCAACTACTAATCGGTTGTTTGTGCTAAGAAGGTAACCTACTGAGCGTGTTTACCTGGTATCTTATTGATAGTGTTTCACTGGTAACTGGTGATCGTGTTTGACGGTAAAACTATTGATCGTGTTTAACCACCGCAAACTATTGCTGATATCTAACTGTGACCAGTGATCACGTTTGACCGGTGACCAACTGATTGTTTTTAAACCGCAAGCCAGTTGATCATGTTTAAAAGGTAAACTGCTGATCGTGTTTAACATGTAGCCTACTGACCATGGTTAATTAGTAACGTGTCTATCGTGATTAACTGGTCACCTACTGATCGTAATTGCCTGGTTACCAACTTGTTCGTTACCAGCTGATGACCTTTTGAACGTGTATATCTTTGGTAACCCACTGTTATGTTTCACCAGTGACTAAGTGATCGTTATGAGCTGGACACTTCATGACAGTGACCGTGACTTCACTGGTCAGCTTCTGGGTCGTGTTCAACTGTTTACCCTACTGATCGACCTTCACTGGTAATCCATTGATCATGATCGACTGGCAACGTACTGAACGTGATTAACTGGTGAAGTATTGATCGTGTTCAGCTGGTCACCCACTGTATGGACTTGACTCCGGGCCCATTGATCGTGATTGAGCGTGACCTTGTGTGATCGTGATTAACTGGCAACCTACTGATCGTAATTAACTGGTAATCTACAGGTCGTGATTAACTGGTGATCAACTGATCGTGATGAACTTGGAAAAACGTATTTCTAAGAGAATGTATCAACTTTCAAAAAAAATCTACATCTTCATTCCAGAAAGATTCTTTCATGCGCGCATCTTTTCTCTTATCAAGTATGCATCCACGTTATGGGATAATGCCAGTGAAACTAATCTGAAACAAGCAAGGTGTCTGTTTTAAAGGGCTATTAGATTGATTCAGCTGAAATCCAGTACTTTGACAAAGAGTGACTACAAAAATAAATATTCTAAATATAAGAAAATAGATTCTGAATTAAAAACAAAATATTATTCCATTTAAAGGCAGACTCTACTTCAACAAATGCTTGTGCATGTAATGAATGGATCAGCACCGACAAAAAAAAAATCATTGAAAGCTTTTTCATCAACAATTATAGACATGCACATAAACTGTCTCTTCCCAGACCTCGAAGTAATCTTTATAAATCAATTTTTCTTTATACTGGAAGGACCGCATGGAATAATTTGCCTTTCTCTATAAAATCATGTCCCTCAAAACAGACATTTTAAAAAAAAGCACTAAAAATGCAATTGATATAAAACCTCTGGCGCATCAATTAAAATCATTTCCATCAATATGATCATCTCCTCTCTAGACTCTCTCTCCTCTCCTCTCTCTCTCTGCTCCCGACCTTTATGTTCACTCTCTGCTTCCCCTTCTCTCTCTATCTCTCCGCTCCCTCCCTCTCCTCTCGTCTCTCCATCTCCCGCTCTCCTCTGTCCTCTCTGTCGATCCCTCTCTCCTCCCCCTCCTTGCCCCGGTTCCTCCCCTCCTCTCTCTTTCCTTCTTTCTCTCTCCTCATCAATACCTCTCTCTCTCTGCGATGCTCCTCTTATCTCCCTCGTAGCATCATATCTCCTCATCCGAATAGTCTCAGTCCTCCTCCTGTGTCCACCTCTCCCTCCGGTGCCCTCTCCTCTCTCGCACTCTCGGACCTCCTTCCTCAGCCCTCTCATCACCTGACAGCTCCACTACACAAATCCTCTATCCGCTCAATCCACTCCCCCGCTCTCCTCTCCATCTCTCTTCTCCTCTCTCTCTCCCTCTCCCTCTCATCTCTCTCCAGAGCTCTCACTCCTCCAAATGCTCTCTCTCCAACTCTCTCTCTCGCACTCTCCTCTCTCCACTCCTGTTCTCACTCCTCTCGATCTCTACAATCAATCCCTACGATCAACAAAGTCTCGCTGCCTCTCCTCTCGTCCTAATCTCCTCTCTCTGCTCCTCTCTCCCTCTCTCCCTCTCAGCTCCCTCTCTCCCTCCCTTCTCTCTCTCTTCTCTCCTCGCTTGAACAAAAGCAAAGCCTCTCTCCCTCCGTCCATGTGTCAATGATCGATGCTCGCTTTCCACTATTTCTCCTCTTCCTCTCCTCATCTCTGATCTCTTCTCTCTCCCTCTCTCTCTCAGTATGGTTCTCATCGATTGACGATGTTCACAACGATGCTTTTATTATTTTTATGTTTCATATACGAGTTATGTATT
>JADBJO010000534.1:530000-532500 GCA_016801955.1 Conus betulinus | reverse complement strand
CAACGCAACGCAACGCAACGCAACGCAACGCAACGCGCAACGCACGCACAACACAGCACGCCCGCGCGCGCACGCACGCACGCACGCACGCACGCACGCACGCACGCACGCACACACACACACACACACACACACACACACACACACACACACACACTGAGTGACTGAAACCATTTACTGTCAGATTAACATATTGTTGTCGTGACAGTTAGAAACATAAGAAATCAATGAAAAACCAAACTAATCCAAGTAACATCTGAATAATATAAACATGATCAAGGGCATGACAGGGACACACACACACACACACACACACACACACACACACACACACACACACACACACACGCTATTAGAGAGAGAGAGACACAGAGAGAGAGACAGAGAGAGAGACAGAGAGAGAGAGAGAGAGAGAGAGAGAGATACTGTTGACAGACTCAAAAAGTGCTTCCTTTGTCTCTTTCCTGTTGATTCAATACCTGTCAGTGAACTGACATGATGTGCCAGGCGTTGTTCAATTTCTTCTCACAGGAAATGACCATCTCTCTCTCTCTCTCTCTCTCTCTCTCTCTCTCTCTCTCTCTCTCTCTCTCTCTCTCTCTCTCTCTCTCTCTCTCTCTCTCTCTCTCTCTCTCTCTCTCTGTGAATGCAGTTGATGATGCGATCAATCGAAGCGACCAGTTTAACGGCGTTGTGATATGCGGAATCAGAACACACGATGGAAGGCGGCAAAAAAGGCAGCAGAAAAACAAAGTGCCCTTGACATGTAATTGCTGTTGACACTGCGGATGAGAATGTCTCCCCTAAGGACACCCTAGAGGCAAAGAGGCAGCTCAAGCCTCCGATATTGAACAAACCATCTTGCTGAAGATTATGATTGGAAGCATTGTGAAGCCCATTTTAGTCGTTATTATCCTTTCTCTTTTTCGTTTTTGTTCTCAAGTGTCATTTCTTTGAGTTCTTCACCTTGTGTGAGCAACACCCACGATGATTCGCTGCAACAAAACACACACACACACACACACACACACACACACACACACACACACACACACACACACACACACACACACACGCACACACGCACGCACGCACGCACACACACATACACACACTAACACACACACACACACACACACACACACACACACACACACACACACACACACACACACACACACACACACACACACACACACACACACACACACACACACACACACACACACACCAAAAAAAAAATCAAGCTCGCTTCTCGTAACTCATTTCGGACAATTGACGCGATATCTCGCCACAAATTATCAACCAGCCTACGAGATAACTCAGAAAAACAAAAGCGGTCCTGATCTGTCGACAAGTCCAATGCTATCTTCAGGTAGGGTCAAGCTTTAAGCGTTATTTTCCTTGTACAATTTTCTTGTCACTAGATTGGAATTTAAAGAAGAAGAAAAAATTGCGCTTTGTGTGTGTGTGTGTGTGTGTGTGTGTGTGTGTGTGTGTGTGTGTGTGTGTGTGTGTGTGTGTGTGTGTGGTGTGTCTGTGTTCTTTAAAGCCCACCAGACTACATGGTTGAGGTTCTTTAGGCAAATGACATAATCCAAAAGTTTCAACGTACTGACAGAGAAATTGGCACTGTCAATTGACTAAGATGAACATGTTTACATTTTTTTTTTTTGAAAAAATAAGTTATATTAGAATTGTTGACTTGATGTTTATGGGCTTTGATGACGTATGTCCAACCGAAGAGGAATGTAGAAGTGACAAATCATTATCAAAGTATCAAAATAGCGGCATTACAAAGAGGCAGCCCTACCGTTTGAAGAGTTAAACAAGTTCCCCTTGCCTTGTTCTGTTTTGTTTTGTTTTGTTTTGTTTTGTTTTCCTTTGTCTTTGGCTGTCCCATCTTCTGTGCCACCTCAGTGGCATTGCATTCACGCCGCTCATTCCGACCCTCTCCGTCCACAGCCACAGCCCGGTTGCCCGCCACAGCCCAGACACCGGCCATCCACAGGGAGCAGTCAATGCCAAGCCGTCAGGAGGCAGCCCACCAGAGGAGACACTGCACTGCCGCCGAGCCACTTTGATGGTGTTCAGTGGTGCCTCTTCTGATCCAACATACGCAAGACACTACGTACTTAGCCACGCTGCTGAAGAGAATGAATTTTTTTTATCTTAGTCTCGAAGCCGGCGTGAGCGAGTTCTCCCTGCGGAGGGCACCACCACGTCCACCCAGCAACAGTCCTCATAAATATTTCCCCGTACCTTGTTTGAAGTGTGGTTGCTCTAATACTGGGTTACATGACAAGTCTGACTCAGCAAGCTGTACACGTTACGGTAGACGTTTATACGTTAAGACACGCTAGAGTTTGCAGTGCACTGTATGCAGTTTTTTTTTCTTTCGAAACCACCTGGTCATATGTAACTTGGCAAAGACAGGGCGACCGTGTTGGCTAACATCAAGATCGTCATGCACTGCTGTACCTTCCATTCCAGTTCAAGG
>JADBJO010000534.1:517500-525000 GCA_016801955.1 Conus betulinus | reverse complement strand
CGCCAGATCCTGTGCATCAGATGGCCGGAGCGAATCTCCAACGAGGAACTCATGCGCCGGACGAAGCAAGACCCAATCACCAAGCGCATCCAGATGAGGAGTGGGGGGTGGGATTGGACACACCCTGCGTAGAGGACAGGCCCACATCCCACTCCACGCCTTGGACTGGAACCCACAGGGGAAGCGGAAGAGGGGACGACCGGTCACCACCTGGAGAAGAACTCTACAGGCAGAACTCAAGTTCACCAACATGACCTGAGGTGAAGCCAAGAGAACAGCCCAAAGACAGAGCGAGATGGAGATCTGCAGTGCGGGCCCTGTGTTCCTCTCTCTCTCTCTCTCTCTCTCTCTCTCTCTCTCTCTCTCTCTCTTATTGCGGCATAACACGCCCCAAAAATGGGAAGACTGGACAACCATGACGCGCACAACAAACGATTCGCTCTGAAGCACAACCCCTAGAACAGCCCCCTTGTCCAGCGCGCCCGACCCACAAACAATGACCACGGGGGGGGGGGGGGGGGGGGGGGGGGGGGGGGGGGGGGGGGGACGTACAGACGAGCAGGCACACGCTCATGACAGAGAGTGGAAAGAGAGGGAACAGGGGGCGGGCAGATGGAGGCACAATGCCTCTCTGTTCCAGAGGTTGGGATGGCAGCCTGCGGTGCCAGAGGCTGACAGCGACAGACTGGTGGAACCACATCGCATCCCATTCATTGAGTTTTTCTTTTTTTTTTTTGGTTTGTCATTGAAACCAGACATCTATCCATGTCACGTGCACTGTGGTTTTTCCTGTGGGTAATTGTTATAATGATAACGAACTGTGTCTTAACCAGTACGGTGAAGATGTTCATTTTATGCTTTGTACCAGCGAAAATGAGCGAAAGTATTGTCTTTTTGTTAACGGAAAAATCAGAAACACTTTTTTTTTTGTTTCCGAACACACACACACACATACGCGCGCGCGCGCGCGCGCGCGCGCAAGCACGCACGCACACACGCACGCACGCACGCACGAAATGCACACACACACACACACGCACGCACGCACGCACGCACGCACGCACGCACGCACGCACGCACGCACACACACACACACACACACACACACACACACACTAATAGTAATGCTTGATGAGGTATGAATATCCTGACAGAATCACTCAAAAGAGTGTGCTGTCGAAGAGATTCTGAAATGATTCACGGATATTTTGGGTCTATGTTTTTTGTACGGAATCAAAAGACGGTTAAAAAAGAGTTCATTTTCAAAACCACGGGTCACACAAATAATGTATTGATACAGACTAAGAGTCACACAAAATCAACTAGGGCATATAGGTGACCGCAAACCTCGGCCAAGGTTTACACCAGCCTTTAACCGGCTCGTCTCTGGTCACGTTCCATCTGTCAACTTAGTTTCATTGAAACTTGTTCAGAAGGTTCTGCTGAATCTAGATGAACGAATCCTGGATCTGTACTTCAATCCGGATCCTGAGCACGAATCGGCACCAAAACATAAAACAGCTTTTTCTTTTTTCTTTCTTTCTTTTTTGTTTCATTTTTTAATTTTTGCTACATTCTGTCTTTCCACTGCGTGTCGGTTCAGATTTTGAGTGATCTCTTTTACAGACAAAGGAAACAGGAAGCAGGTGTAGATGGAGCATCCATAGCAAAGGCCCTGAGGAAGACAAAAAAAAAGTTCGTACTTGCTGCGTGATTCAGATGTTGATATGAGTATTCACTGACCTCACAAGGCTGATGTCCGTATCCTTCAAGCACGAATAACGTATTATAGTTTCCTTGCCACACCTGTTTATCTCTCAGAGTTTGCTAAACGGACAGTTTAGTTTTACACCCACGCACCCACGCACGCATGCATGCAAGCACGCACAAACACACACTAACACACACACACACACACACACACACACACACACACACACACACACACACACACACACACACACACACACACACACACACACACACACACACACACACACACACACACACACACACACACACACACACACAAACACAAAACGCATGCACGCAAGCTTACACATGCGCGTACGCACTCATGCGTGCGCGTGCGCGCGCGCGCACACACACACACACACACACGCACGCACACACACATACATATACACACACGCATACAAACACACACACACACACACACACACACACACACACACACACACACACACACACACACACACACACACACACCCTGAGCTTGAGTACTTTCATGAAGATTAATGGGATGCCACTCATAGGCTGCACACCATGCTTCAGATGAAAACGATACCTGCTGTGACACCCTTCTCTTGCAGATGTGACAACTGTGTGCACGATACTGTGTCATACCCTTCTCTCTGCATGTCATACCTACTGTGACAGTACTGTGTGCAATGACCCTTCTCTCTGCATGTCATACCTACTGTGACAGCACTGTGTGCAATGACCTACTGTCATACCTACTGTGACAGTACTGTGTGCAATGACCCTTCTCTCTGCATGTCATACCTACTGTGACAGTACTGTGTGCAATGACCCTTCTCTCTGCATGTCATGTCATACCTACTGTGACAGCACTGTGTGCAATGACCCTTCTCTCTGCTCTGTGTCATGTCATACCTACTGTGACAGTACTGTGTGCAATGACCCTTCTCTCTGCATGTCATGTCATACCTACTGTGACCGTACTGTGTGCAATGACCCTTCTCTCTGCATGTCATGTCATACCTACTGTGACACTGTGTGCAATGACCCTTCTCTCTGCATGTCATGTCATGTCATACCTACTGTGACAGTACTGTGTGCAATGACCCTTCTCTCTGCATGTCATGTCATACTACTGTGCCAGTACTGTGTGCAATGACCCTTCTCTCTGCATGTCATGTCATGTCATACCTACTGTGACAGTACTGTGTGCAATGACCCCCTTCTCACTGCATGTCATGTCATGTCATACCTACTGTGACAGTACTGTGTGCAGTGACGCTTCTCTCTGCATGTCATGTCATGTCATACCTACTGTGCCAGTGCTGTGTGCAATGACCCTTCTCTCTGCATGTCATTGATTTACAGTATCCACATGTAGTCGCGTTTGTAATTGTGTAGTGAAGCTGAAACAAGATAGATAGATACATAGATGAAAAGATACATAGATAGATATATAGATAATTAGATAGATTGATAGATAGATAGGTGTATGCATGTACATGTGTATGTATGTATGCATGTACGTGTGTGTAGTGTGTGTGTGTGTGTGTGTGTGTGTGTGTGTGTGTGTGTGTGTGTGTGTGTGTGTGTGTGTGTGTGTGTACTATGGGTGTATGTATTTTATACATATGTATGTATGTAGTTACGTATGCATATATGTATGTATGTATGTATGTATGTATGTATGTATATATATGCATGTATGTATGTATGTATGTATGTATGTATGTATGTATGTATGTATGTATGTATGTATGTATGTATGTATGCATGCATGTATGTATGTATGTATGTATGTATGTATGTATGTATGTATGTATGACGTGTATGTATTTTTGTCTGTGTCCATATATTCTATATGCATACATGTGCGTATGTATGTATGTATGTATGCATGTATGTATGTATGTATGTATGTATGTATGTATGTATGTATATGTATGTATGTATGTATGTATTTCATATTTATGTACGTACGTACGTACGTACGCACGTATATATGTATGTATGTATGCATGTATGTATGTATGTATGTATGTATGTATGTATGTATGTATGTATGGTATGTATGTATGTATGTATGTATGTATGTATGTATGTACGTATGTATTCTTAGAAAACTTTCCATGCACTCTATCATCCCTCAGTTGGACTCTTTACACCCGTAACTTCCCTAGAGACGATTTCCCCATCGTTTTTCTGTTCTGTTGCAACGTCACGTCATTAAGGTGGTAAGACGGTCCTTTAGAGAGTCAGGGATTACTACACACCTCTCTCAGACATGCCTGTCATCATACCAGCTGTTGGAAACAGTCCGGCCCTCTCCCTGTCCATGTGATGGCTTCGTGTTTACTCTTATAACACATTGAGTGTGTCCATTAAAACAATGAAGTATGAAGTTCTGTCTCAGTCTGTCTGTCTGTCTGTCTGTCTGTCTCTGTCTGTCTCTCTCTCTCTCTCTCTCTCTCTCTCTCTGAAATGCGTTTTCAAAAGTCGTTCATACATGGACAGACATGGACATGTAAATACGTGCTCGCGCATGTGTGTGTGTGTGTGTGTGTGTGTGTGTGTGTGTGTGTGTGTGTGTGTGTGTGTGTGTGTGTGTGTGTGTGTGTGTGTGTGTGTGTGTGTGTGTGTGTGTGTGTGTGTGTGTGTGTGTGTGTGTGTGTGTGTGTGTGTGTGTGTGTGTGTGTGTGTGTACGTGTGTGTGTGTGCGCGCGCGTGTGTGTGTCTGTGTCTCTGTGTGTGCGTGCTTGAAAGAAGTCCAGTGAAATATTCTTTTAAAAGTTCGATAGTTTACGCGGTACTACTTAAAAAGCAGTCTGCTCTGCCCAATCACAAGTCTTTCTGAATATCAATGTTTCCTGATAGCATAGAATAGCTTCAGACGCAGTTCAACGACTTTAGTTAGAGTGATTTGAAAAACCCACCCTCTGCGCGCGATTTTCAGAAAAAACAAAAAAAAGAAGAAGGAACTCCATAAAGTCTGGTGCCAGAAAAAAATGGCCATCGAATTTGAAACCACCGTCTGTGAGATGTCACGATTTTCACCAAGTTCTATGATTTTGCTACCGTCGATGTAAGCGAACATACCATAGTGCAGTGATCTGACATTGGAGATAGCAGGAAAACCGGTGTTGTTTTCTTTTACCACGAAACGAAGACATGTTGTGAAACAACTGTTTGTCAGATTCGGAACTGGAAACAAGAAAAAAAAAAAAAAAAAGGTTTGCACTAGTAAGCAAGTCGATGGCCTTTCGCTCTGCCGTGCACGTTGGCTCACCGTCGATCGAAATGACGGACAAAAGACGCTGCGCTCTCTCCACTACTGACGGAACAGGTCAGCGACATACAGGCAAATTGCATGAGGTCGTGGACTTCTTCTCCCAGTGCTCACGCTCTTTCGCAGTGTTTCAAATAGTGAATTTTTTGACGTTCAGCGTTTTCACCCGGTTGTAAGTAGCCTGTGATAGTCTCCTTTATGATACAATAATGTGTTCATGAGTTATAGCCATGCTTGCACTTCGACAGCTGTACTTCATATGGGTCAACTTTTCATGAGTCAAGTTAATCATTATGTATTGAATCGCCTCTGAGAGAGAGAGAGAGAGAGAGAGAGAGAGAGAGAGAGAGAGAGAGAGAGAGAGAGAGAGAGGACAGACAGACAGACAGAGAGAGAGAGAGAGAAGAGAGAGAGAGAGAGAGAGAGACAGACAGAGAGAGAGAGAGAGAGAGAGAGAGAGAGAGAGAGAGAGACGAGAGAGACGCTTTGAGAGGAGAAGAGAGAAAGCGACAGAGCAGAGAGAGAGAGAGAGAGAGAGAGAGAGAGGCTTTGAGAGAGAGAGAGAGAGAGAGAGAGAGAGAGAGAGAGAGAGAGAGAGAGAGAGAGAGACGCAGCGCGCTTGATCAAAGCGATCAAAGACAATTCTCCAATGAAGGGGCAGAAAAGTTCGCAATCTCTGCCATGATTCAGACAATGCCAATGAAGGGGCTTCTCTCAACTGAGGCAATCAAACTTTTTGATCATTTTTCTCGAAAAACTACGAGGCGATGTCATCCGAGTCAACGGTACCATATGATGAGGTTATCACCAAGTCAGTGCCCGTCGGCCCTGCTGACCAGTCGATAGGATGTTTGGCGAAGTATCTTCGCATGATATGTAAAAGTATTTATCATTAACAAAGAGAAAGGGAATGATGATGCTGATGCCGATTATTACCATTCTTGTTAAGAATACTTAATTATGTAACGCCTCTCCTCAGCTAAAGACCAAGCTCACTTTACGAGATGAAAAAAACAGTTTAAATAATTCAGGTTTCCAGTTTAGCTTCTTTCCGTTTGTAATTCACTAGCCCATCGACATGAGCAGGGTAAGTTGTGTCTTAAAGAGCTAGGGATCAATAAGGAAATAGCTTCGAATTACGTTCAGCCATAATTTTGTCCCAAATACCAAGAACAGTAACTTTCTCTAATTGGTAGAATAAGCTGTCGACTTCACGAATCGGACTGTGTACAGGAGTATGCATACTGAAAATAGGAGTGGAATTATGGTTCCGATCTGAGACAGAGGCACTGCGAGGCGTAGATAGGTCAATATTATTATTATTATTATTACTTCGGTGGTCGATATTGCTTAATGAGCGGGTGGACATAAGTCTTACTGACGCTGTGGACTCTTGAACAGTAAGTGGATTGGGCACATGACAGAATAATGATCGGATGCATGATTGCGATATGCAGGCCTATGGACAGGATGAATAGGCCTGTCCACGTCATCGTGTTTTGCCAGATCACAGCAATCAGCGTAGCGAGCGCTTGAACAGCATCTCTGGCTGCTCACCTCATTCTCTGATGTTAACATTCTGGGCATCTTCACAATCAACTTTAAGAACTACTTGCAGAAAGGGGGTGGGGTGGGGGGACGGGGGGGTGGGTGGGAGAGGTTGACTATCGATGCCAAATTCAAGGAAACCAGTCATTAGGGAAAAGGTGACATTCTTTGAGTTGGGATGAGGCCTGTAGATGGGGAAGATGACATCTTAAGAGTCAACCGGGCTAGACTCATCGCTTGCCGCGCTATATATGCTGCACAAGTGATATTTTCTACCGTGAAAGCGAGGCCAGATCCACGCTTGATTTTGGAATTGGGCAGTCTTGGGACAGAGAGCACAGGCTGTATAGCCCTGGGGGCATCAGGTCTGATCACTTCGCGTCTGTCACCAGACTGACCAAACCAAGCCTCTGTTACCAGACAGACCAAACCAAGCCTCTGTCACCAGACTGACCAGACCAGGCCTCTGTCACCCAACAGACCAAACCAAGCCTCTGTCACCAGACTGACCAAACCAAGCCTCTGTCACCCAACAGACCAAACCAAGCCTCTGTCACCAGACTGACCAAACCAAGCCTCTGTCACAAGACTGACCAAACCAAGCCTCTGTCACCAGACTGACCAAACCAAGCCTCTGTCACCCAACAGACCAAACCAAGCCTCTGTCACCAGACAGACCAAACCAAGCCAAGCCTCTGTCACCAAACAGACCAAACCAAGCCTCTGTCACCAGACAGACCAAACCAGCCCCTGTCACAGACAGACCAACCAAGCCTCTGTCACCAGACAGACCAAACCAAGCCTCTTGTCACCAGACAGACCAAACCAAGCCTCTGTCACCAGACAGACCAAGCCAAGCCTCTTGTCACCAGACAGACCAAACCAAGCCTCTTGTCACCAGACTGACCAAACCAAGCCCCTGTCATCATCAGCAGCTGCACGCT
>JADBJO010000534.1:505000-512500 GCA_016801955.1 Conus betulinus | reverse complement strand
GGTCGGAGGAACGGAGAGAGTGCCCAGTGTAAATATTAAACACTTGTCTGACATGATGGGGACCACGGAATCCTGCCTTGTCAACGGAATCATTCTTACGCCTGATTAGTGTCTATTTTCGACTCCGTTGTGAGACTCATCAGTAGCAAGCGGCCTGGCTGTGATAGGCCATCAATTATGGACGTCACAATCCAACAGCCTGTACAGGCAGCCGGCCAAGAGCAGAGCATCGAGATGGGAAGTTAATGCCATCAATGAGTAATCACAAGAACTCCAAATAAAGCACAATCAGGGAAACCTGGGAACCTCTGCTTCAGAGGCTAAAAGTGTTGCGAAGGGGAGGTCAAAATATCTGAAGAGTTGCGTGTGGCACACCCACTGTGTGGTAGGTAACCTGCGCTTTGCAAATCACACAGGCTCTAACAACAGCTCAAAGTCGTATAACACAGCCCTCTAGTGGATCTCCAAAGAAATGCAATCCTCCATTGTTCAACCATAATTTATGATGATACGCAGGACAAAGAATAGAGCAACTTGCCCACATTTGCTCCCTCATAAGAGAAGTAGTTTACTATTCGACGAACGTGCGATACGTCCTTAACGTTCACACACCAACTTTTGCATTTCATTTTCTTTTTACTATAAACTAGCCAGCCGTACAGTACCTTCCCGTATTAGGAGTGTAGTCACTGCATAGACAGAAGAAGAAGAAGAAAAAAAGAACGCAATCTGATTGCCACAGAGCAATGCAACGCCGAAAGTATTTCTCAACACTCCCGTCACGATAGGGATTGGCTATCCTGATTAGACTATGACACATTCTGTCGTCCTTACACTGGCTCCCTATTCAGTCTCGCATTGACTTCAAAGTGCTGCTACTGGTTTTTCAAATCACTGAATGATCTGGCTCCCTCCTACCTCTCTGACCTTTATCTCTATGTTCCGTCTCGCAACTTACGCTCATCCACCGATTCTCGTCTGCTTCGGCTTCCCTCTGCTGCCTGAAAACTTCAGGCCATCGATCTTTCTCTTACCTGGCACCTGCTCTGTGGAATGGTTTGCCTTCTTCTCTGCGTAACACGGACTCTTTAAAGATTTTTAAAACCTCCCTTAAGACACACATCTTTCCCCCCGGACTGATTAACGATATCCACTTATCTCTGTGCGCGAGTCTGCTTGTTCTGACGCGCTCGTGTGTCTGCGTGTGAGTGAGTGTGTTTTGTTTATCGCGCGCGCGCGCGCGTATGTGTGTGTGTGTGTGTGTGTGTGTGTGTGTGTGTGTGTGTGTGTGTGTGTGTGTGTGTGTGTGTGTGTGTGTGCTTTGAGTTAGAATTAGAATTTTATCATGTTTCTGTAATATGCGCTTTGGGCTCTCTCGCGAGGTAAAGCGCTCTATAGATATCATTTTACATACATTACATTACATTACATTACATTACATTACATTACTGTATTAAACTCAGCTGCTGCAGGTGCGCGTGATCATTGACATATACTTACATGATTTTGAGTCAGTAACGTTTAATTTCTACATTTTTCATTTGAATTTTATACGACGGAGGACTACCAGTGTTCCAAGGTGACAGTCGAGTCCTGAAGGAGTCCATTACAGATGAAAATTTGGCAGAGAACAACTGATGTTTTTTTTCTGATTGTGATCAAGTGTGTTTTCTATATGTTTTGAGCACCAGTATCATTCTCCAGGAATTCCATTTTTTGACGATTGATTTGCGTTTTATACGACGGTGGTATTGAAAATTGTAATCACAATGTTTAATGTGATAAAACAGGATATAGGCTGGTAGGTAAGTCTCATTTGCAATCTACGGATACCAGTGTGTTCATAGATTTGTTATATTGATACACAATGCATGCAGAGGATATAGGCAAGCGCGTTCACTTTCTTTTTATTCTCAAGAAATCATTTAAGATCACAGTGATCGTATCCAATGCAACGGATGCAAAAATTTATAAGGTAGTATGTCAGTATTGTTTCTGCTCTAATGATATATGTTGTGATTATAGTGATCGTATAGAGTGCAATGCATGCAAAATATGTATGACGTCCATATTATTCCTGTTCTTGGGGCATCATTGTCTTTACAGCGATCTTATCAAATGCAATACATTCAGAACACATAGGCTGGTACGTTCATCTGGTTTCTTTTCTTAAGAAATTACTGTGTTTAAAGTGATCGTAAAAAAAAAATCTATATGAGCAGATGTTAGGGTTGGTATTGTGTTTACAGTGCTTATATCAAACGCAAAGCATGCAGAACATAATATAGGCTGCTTTGTTAATAAAGATTTTATTATTTTCATATTTACTGTATCAAATGAAATACATGCACAATTTGTGTGTGTGTGTGTGTGTGTGTGTGTGTGCGTGCGTGCGTGCGTGCGTGCGTGCGTGTGTGTGTGTGTGTGTGTGTGTGTGTGTGTGTGTGTGTGTGTGTGTGTGTGTGTGTGTGTGTGTGTGTGTGTGTGTGTATGCATGCATGATGGTCGTGATTCCACGCACTCTGCTGGCATCACGGGTGTGACCATCAACCTTTCACGCACGCTTTCTTTAATACTTCCAAGCAAAGATGAAAATTTCTAAGTCCAAATGTTTAAAGGCCACGTATCATGATGGCCTTAGGGGGCAGTATATGTTAGAACTTTCACCGTGTCTGGGACACAATGTTAAGGAACGTGGAGCTCATTTCTCTCCTTCTGCTGCCTAACCCTTCCCTGAAATGAATCAGGTGACCATTTACTTCTGAGTAGACAGAGAGGGTTTTTTTTTTTTTAATCGGAAAAGATGATATGAATAAAACAACGGAAGAACTGCAATGCGAAAGATGATGTTCATAATTGCACTATTGCGTATTCTTATTATTATGTTTACTTCTCTTAATACCTGCCCGGGTTTCTTGCTCCGGTCTTTTGTTTTCCCCTGCAGTGTTTTTTGTATTTCTTAATTTCTGACATGTACTTACATTTTTATATTCTTTGTATGCCTCATGTGTTCTTTTATTCTATTCTTAAATGCGTACAGTTGTTATTCTATTGTGTTGAATGTGTATTTAGAGTTGTCTTGTTTTTCCCCCCTCTTGTGCTTATATGGAGTGTCTCGTTATAAAAGATGGGAACAAAAAAAAAAAAAAAAAAAGAAAAAAAGATCGTTTCCATTCCTCTTTCCTTCTCTGTCTTCCGTATTTTCGAGTCTGGAATTTTCCATTCTCACCAATATTAATCGTGCCCAAACTTTTTTTCCCTAAGAATAAATATATTTAAAAGTATCTATCATGCCTTCGATTATTTTGCAGCAAAACAAAATGCATATAAATGAATGAAGAATGGAAGGAAGGAAGTAACAAAATAAATGAATGTAAAAAAAGGAACTGAATTAGAGATAATATATCAACCTATTACTTATTAATGAATGAGCGTATAAACCTAAGATAGATGAATAAATGAATAAACAAACTGGATATATGATATAAATGAACAAATAAATCATGAAATAAATTGCACACATTCATTTGTTACATATATATATATATATAGCATAAAAAAAAAAAAAAAACGAATACCTAACCTGATTTGCTTCGTGAAATGATTTCTTTTTTTCATTAATGGGATTAAACATGAAAAATGGATTTTTGTTCAACGGCAATGTGGAGAGGGAAGATAACGTGTATTTCTCGGCGCATACTTATGCGTCATTATCTTCCCTATCAAAATCGTGTTTTTAATCAAAACTTCTTTTTTTTTCTTGAGCACACCAAGTAGGATCTATGTTGCTAATCATTTCACAGGCATTCCAGTTTCACGTAGTGTGAGTGACTCCATGCTTTTTTTTTCCTCTCCAAAACACCACCACAAATGGAACTATCCAAAAGAGCAGATCTTGGATCTAAGCCAGTTCCATCAATACTATAGTCGGTTTTACTTGGATCTGCAACTTGCTATCCTGTTTTAGTTTATACTTCTTTAGTATCATAATACTAAATTCCTTTAAACCCTTTCTATCATAATACTAAAGTTCCTTTAACCCTTTCTATCACAATACGAAAATTCCGTTAATCCTTTCTATCATAATACTACAGTTCTTTTAACCCTTCCGTCTCCACGCTAACCGCACAACTACCTGTAGCGAGAACGCCACAGTGGTCGTTTAGCATCACGAGCATGCAAGAATTCAGCGTTTTCTTTCCGCCGTGGGTATTTTCCTTTCAAGATTCTTACCATCTTCGAATGATACACAAAATATGATTTGTAACATGGTGTGTAAATGATACTGGTTGGTCTGACGGCTCAGTTGGAACAGCCTTATTAAACGAAACATCCCATAGTAGCTTAGCCGCACCGCTGGTTTTCAACAGCATGGGAGGTGACTGGGCGAAAGATAGGGTTCAACCATCACTGATGAGAAAGAAAGCACCGAAGCGTGGCTTGTCCACTTTTGCAAGCACCGACCTGCCAGCACGCACGCGCTGCGTCCCAAGAGGTCTGCTGGGAAATTAGTACGCAGGGACTATTTTCTTCCCACACGCCATTGCTTTAATTTGAAAAAAAAAAAAAAAAAGAAAAAAGAAAGAAAAACCAAATCAAAACACTAGGGTGTCAAGGGTTGCGTCATCACAGCTGCTAGTTAATTGGGTCGTTGCGTGAGAGACCTTTGACGCAAGGTGTTAACGGCTTCAGTTAGTAATGACAAGAGAAAGAGACAGGGGCAGGCACGGGAAGAAATATATGTGAGAAAAAAAAGGGGGAAAAGGAGGGGGGGGGGGGGGGGGAGTGGAGGGGGGGGGGGGGGGGGGGGGGGGGGAAAAACAAAGCCAGAAACAGAAAGAGACAATGAATGAAGAGTGATAAAAAAGAGGTGAGGATTTTTTTTTTTTTTTTTTCACGGAAAACGACTGAGAACGTGCATACTGACACATACACAATAACACTCCCCCTCCCCTCCCCCCTCCATTCCCCCTTCCTAGCCCTACACACACACACACACACACACACACACACACACACACACACACACACACACACACACACACACACGCACGCACGCACACAGACTGACATCATGAACGTGTTCAACCAGTGAATGACACAGTCTCCGCACGTGTGTGTGTGTGTGTGTGTGTGTGTGTGTGTGTGTGTGTGTGTGTGTGTGTGTGTGTGTGTGTGTGTGTTTGCGTGCGTGTGTGTGTGTGTGTGGTTGGTTTAATCTGTCTCTTTTACCTACAAATATCCAAAACGTCGCACCATGTGATTCGTTAAATTCTCTTAACTCACTTGCGATTGGTAGGAAGATCCGGTATCATTGACCTGTGAGTCATCCCTCAAAGAGCAACTTGTCCATGTAAGCACACAGACTGACAGCATGAACGTGCTCAACCAGTGAACGACACTGTCTCCGCACGCCAATCACAAACAAGTTAACAAAACTGAACAAATCACAAGAGTCCAACACCCATCTTATTATTCGTGAATAAAAAGTAACAGCGATCAAAGACGGGGACCAAGTTTAAACAATCTAGATTCTAATTCAGTATCTTTCCATTAAGAGTTCACTTCATCTTCGAAACAAACAGGAGAAATGCTATTTTCAAGGGAGAAAACCGTTTCACGCAACACTCACAGCAGGTTACTATCTTGTACATACGAACAAAAACGATAGATAAATAAACCCTGAAAAATAAATAAAACAAGTAAATAAGTAATTAGGTAGATATATAAATGATAATTAGATGGATGAATAAATAGGTAAATAAAATAAATAAGTAATGAACATGAATAAATAAATAAATAAATGCAACAAAAATAAAGTAAGTTAACATCTTGCAGTGTGCAATGTTGGCAATTTGGAAGATCTGCTGTTAACATCATCCAGCGCGTTTCTGATGGCGTTATGCGAGAAGAGGTCCTTTGTAAATTCCAGACCTTGCAGATACTATTCGCTCTGTTAATGTGGAGGTGTTCAGGTTGGCGTACACGCAACCTCGGATCGTTTGAAATGATAGCATGATCAGAGACGCTGGGCTTCAGGTGTTCACAGTTTCAGTTAGTCAAAATAAAGGGGGGAGGGGGGGGGGGGGGGGGGGCAATAAACAGGCAGAAGAACAAGAACAGAAAAATGTTTAAACAGAAAATAAGGAGAACGGAGGAGAAGGAGGAGGAAGAGAAGGAGAAGGAGACAAAGACAGGGGAAAAGCATATAATGAGACCTGAGAAATTGTTCCTTTTTTCATTTTCTTATTCAGATCACACACACACACACACACACACACACACACACACACACACACACACACACACACACACACACACACACACACACACACACACACACACACACACACACACACACACACACACACACACACACACACACACACGCACACACACACATCGGAAGTCTGTTCAGAAACTGGCATTTTAAGCGGAGCACATCACTATACAACTCAGAGAAGAGATGTGCTTTAACTCAGAAAAAAATTCAATGAAAAGAATTCGGGCATGATGGACAGAGAACGGCAAGCTATTCTAAATGACAGGGCCTAGCTAAGAAAAGGCTCGCTCTCCCTAAAACCTCCATCGCCGCTTGGGGATTCGGAAGAGTAGGGAACCAGGAGGAGAACGGAGAGATCGAGAGAGAGCGTACAATTGGAGAAGTCCACTGATACAGACAATGGGCAATGTTGAAAGCAATTCCATGAGAGAGACACAGACAACCTGTGCCATTCGGACAATCGTCTACGTTGCTGTGTTTTGTCAGTTCAGTTCTGACTTACATGTAGAAGTCCCGATGGTCGAAACGCGATGTGCTCGTCCTGATTTATTTCGTTCTGTTCGCTGGACAAGTGAGTGACTCACTCACCCCCCCCCCCCCCCCCCCCCCCCCCCCCCCCCAATTCAAACCTGCAATCATTCAATAATTTGACACATTTATATTTGTTCGTTTCTTTCTTTATTTCTCTATTTGTTTTTGTATTCATCGATGGAAATAGTTATCTTTATGTCTAATTAAATTTTATATCTTCTTTTATTCTTCATCAATTGATTGATGTATTTGTTTATTATTTTTAATTAACTTGTTTATTTATTGATGTGTTTGTTTATTATTTTTTATCTATTCTATTTATTTATTTATTTACCATTTGTTTATTTATACATTCATTTATATATTCACCCTTTAATCCATTATCTCATCGACCTGTTTTAATCATGGCATCCAGACTTCACAATGAAGAACGCAGGCCCGTATAGCTTGCCCATGTCGCCACCATCACAGGAATTGGCTTGTCTGTGGCTAGGGCGCTCAGTGGGTCCCGAGAGAATGCTGGGAAATTAGTTGGCAGGCACTGTTTTCTTGCCACACGCCATTGCTTTGATTTAAAGTGGGAGGGAAAAAAAAAAAAACAAAAGGAAGAAATGCCAAGGGTCGTGCTGCTGTTTCTGGAGGTTAATTAGGGCACCGCGTGAGGGACGTTGGGCCTGAAGGTGTTA
>JADBJO010000534.1:495000-497500 GCA_016801955.1 Conus betulinus | reverse complement strand
AAGTAAGTCAAGTGGATCTTCCGCTGACAAGGTTTAGTGTGGTCCATGAGAGCTTTTAGACTGGGTCCACTCTGGAGCTGTTGGCTGTTTATCTTGGTTAATCTCACCCACTCCGAACATACCCCCACCCACCCCACACCCGTGCCAAACCGTCCCCACCCTACTACCGCCTACCCTCCCAACCCCCCCCCCCCCCCCCCCCCCCCCCCCCACCCCCCCCCCCACCCCCCCCACACACCCCCCCCCCTCCCCCCCCACAACACCCCCCCCCCCCCTCCCACCCCCCCCCCCCCCCACCACCACCCACCCCCCCCCCCACACCCCCCAACCCCCCACCCCCCCCCCCCCCCACCCCACCCCCCCCACAAAACCCCCCCCCACCCCCCCCCACCCCCCCACCCGCTTGCCCTCCGTCCTCCACCCCGGATCCCAGCCCCATACACCCAACAAATGCTGTTCGATATCCAAGAGCAAGACGTCAGCCTGTTCATACTTCATACGCTCGCTGCTCAAAACACCCACCCCCGTGAACTGAGTAATATATATATATAGATATATAGATATAGTAGGATATAGATATATATAATATTTTTTTTTTTTTTTTTTGTTTTTGTTTTAATGTAAATGGAAATTCATGTGTACGTCGCTAGAGTTATGATGAGGGCGAATAGTTGTGTGCGCTTGCTTGCTTTAAGTTGAGAATGTGTGTTAGGTGTGAGTGGTGCGTGCTGCGTGCGTGAGTGACGAGACGTTGAAGCGCGTGAAGGCGTGCGCGTTGAGTTGTTGGGTATGGAGTGGTGCGTGCGTACGTGTGCTGTGAGTGCGACTGTGTGAGTGAGTCGCGTGAGTGTTTGTGTGTGAGTTGTGCGTGCAGTGGTTGTGTGTCGTGTGTGTCGTCGTGTGGTGTGTGTGTGGGTGTGTGTGTGTGTGTGGTGGTGTGTGTTGGCGGCTGGTGTGTGTGTCAAGCAGCGGCTATCGGAGCCACTATGGATGCGATGAATAGCACAACAGATATGCTGGCAGCAGAGCTTGCGCACGCGGCGCCCATCGCGCGGCAGCGCGCGCGCGCGCGCGGTGCCGGTGTGGTGTGTGTGTGTGTGTGTGAGAGTGCGCTGTAATTGTGTGTGTATGGTGCATGCAAGAATGGGATCTTGATGTTGTCTGGGTGTGTTGTATGGTGTGTGTGTGTTGTGTGTGTGGGTGTGGTGGGTGTGTGTGGCGCGGCGCGCGCGCGCGGCGGCGAATGTGTTTGGCCGGTGTGTGTGTGTGTGTGTCGTGTGGTGTGTGTGTGTGATGTGTGTGTTGTGTGTTGTGTGTGCGTGTGCTAGTGGCTGTGTATGTGTCGGAGTATGTGTCTGTATGTGTGTTTGCCGTCTGTGTGTGGTTGATTGTGTTTTTGAATGTATGGAAGTGCGCGGGAGGGTAATGGGGAATGTGTGGGTGTGTGTGTGTGTGTGTGGTGGTCGTGTGTGTAGGTGTAGTGTGATGAGTTTGTGTGTGGGGTGTGTGTGTGTGTGCTGTGTGTGTGTGATGTGTGTGTGTGTGATTGTGTGTGTGTGTGTGTTGTGTGTGTGTGTGTGTTGTTGTCCCTGTGAGTGAGTGCGTGAGTGCGGAGCGTGCGGCGTTAGCGTGAGTGTGTGAGAGTGTGCGTGGCCGTGCGTCTGCTTGTGGACGCCGCCACGCCTTCCTTTTTAAGTCTTTTTGTAACTCAAGCACATACGCACACACACACACACACCACACACACACACCACACAAACACACACACACACACACACATTCTACAATCGTCCATTCTGTATTGTCCTCTGCAGAGAAACCTGCCGTGGTGAGAGAGGCAAGGTCTTCCTCACCCCTTCCTTTGTTTAAAGAATGATTTACAAACAGAATGCTGGACATGGTGACGTCCTCTATCGGTCTCTCTGTTGCTGGCAGCTGTGGAAATAGTTGCGTGTGATTCATCTGCCTGTAAGATGTGTGTGTGTGTGTGTGTGTGTGTGTGTGTGTGTGGTGTGTGTGTGTGTGTGTGTGTGGTGTGTGTCTGTGTGTCTGTGTCTGTGTGTTGTGTGTGTGTGCGTGTGTGTGTTTGTGTGGTGTGTGTGTGTGTGGTGTGTTGTGTGTGTGTGTGTGTGTGTGTGTGTGTGTGCGTGTGTGTGTGTGTGTATGTGTGTGTATGTGTGTGTGTGTGTGCGTGTGTGTGTTTGTGTGTGTGTGTGTGTGTGTGTGTGTGTGTGGTGTGTGTGTGTGTGTGTGGTGTGTGTGTGTGAAGACCAAGAACAAGAAAAAGAACATATTCTTTGCCAAATGAAACCCAGAGGTTTTGTGGGGCACAGATGATGAAGTTAAGACATTTCAATAAAGCGATCCCAACGTCGTCCCATCTTGCAACATAACATTAGTAAGCCGAAAGAAAAAGCATAGGGTGTATCAGCGTCTGATTAAATTTCGTCTCCGAAGAGAGAAAAACGTGCGCTGCGCAGCGCGCGCGCCGCGAGCGCTG
>JADBJO010000534.1:482500-485000 GCA_016801955.1 Conus betulinus | reverse complement strand
GAGAGAAGACAGACAGACAGACAGACAGACAGACGGACAGAGACAGACAGAGACAGAGAGAGAGAAATCACTTGAGGCCATTCCCCTTATCTGAAGAGGAAACACAAGGGGAGACGAGATGAACAATCATATCATCATAACATATACCATTACATAAAGAGACCAGCGGTGCAAAAAAAAAAACAACACAAAAAAAGCAAAAAAACAAAAAAAAAAAAAACCCTGTGTGCAGCTAATGAATGAAAACTGCACCGTGGTACTTACGTTAAAACAATCGTGTTGAAGGTTTTGTTGTAAGTTTCATGAACTAAAACAGTACTATGATGCTATAGGTGAATTTTCTGTTTCATGAACTAAACAGTACTATTGATGCTACAGGTGAATTTTCTGTTTCATGAACTAAAACAGTACTATTGATGCTATAGGTGAATTTTCTGTTTCATGAACTAAAACAGTACTATTGATGCTATAGGTGAATTTTCTGTTTCATGAACTAAAACAGTACTATTGATGCTACAGGTGAATTTTCTGTTTCAGGAACTAAAACAGTACTATTGATGCTATAGGTGAATTTTCTGTTTCAGGAACTAAAACAGTACTATTGATGCTACAGGTGAATTTTCTGTTTCATGAACTAAAACAGTACTATTGATGCTATAGGTGAATTTTCTGTTTCAGGAACTAAAACAGTACTATTGATGTTATAGGTGAATTTTCTGTTTCATGAACTAAAAACAGTACTATTGATGCTACAGGTGAATTTTCTGTTTTCATGAACTAAAACAGTACTATTGATGCTATAGGTGAATTTTCTGTTTCATGAACTAAAACAGTACAATTGATGCTATAGGTGAATTTTCTGTTTCAGGAACTAAAACAGTACTAATTGATGCTATAGGTGAATTGTCTGTTTCATGAACTAAAACAGTACTATTGATGCTATAGGTGAATTTTCTGTTTCATGAACTAAAACAGTACTATTGATGCTATAGATGAATTTTCACATAGAGGGTAAAGGCAAACGAACAGAGGGAGGGGAAATAACGAAAAAAAATTGCGAAAATAGAAGAAGAACAAGAACAAGAACAAAAAGAACAAGAAGAACAAGAATAAGAAGAACAAGCGATTTTATAACAAGGAAGGGAAGGGGAAAAACCCCACTAATAATTAGACATTATAATTTTTTTTTTCCAATTGAAAGAAAAAGGAAAGAGAGAAAAAAGACTGGAATAGAAAGAGAAAAAAAAAGAAGAAGAAAAGAAGGAATAGTGAACGATAGAAAAAACGGCAGAAATTAATAAATGAATCACAAAGAGACAGAAAAAATGGACAAATAAAAGAAAAAAAAGAGAGAGAGAAAACAGGGAAGCAACAAATCGAAGACGAAAGAAAGAAAAAAAAAAAAAAATGAAGGATAACCTTTGAGAGACAAAATTGGGAACGAGCAACAACAAACAACACACAACAAACAAAAAAAAAAAAAAAAAAAAAAAAAGAAAGAAAGGGGAAAGGAACAAAGAGGGAAAAACAAAGAAACGTATTGGGGTGGGGGTGGGGAGGGGGCATTACTCAAAAAGAAAAGACGAGGGAAACCATGACAGACAATAAGAGAGAAAGGGAAAGGAAATGAAAGAATGAAGGAGAAGAAGAAATGGAAATCAGAAAAGGAAGAAACAAACAGGAAGGAGAAAAAAAAAAACTGCAGAAATCAGTTGAATACATTCCTAAATGAAATCCATCTGATCCGAAGGTGAAGGACAGATGACGGAGAAGAAGAAAAAGAGGAGGAGGAGGAAGATGAAGGAAGGAAGGAAGGAAGGAAAAGGAACACAGAAAAAGACGCTTCTTCCCACAGCGACAGAAACAAAAAGAATAAATGTAAGATAAGACCAACAGCAGTATGAAGGAGATAAAATAAAGGAAAAAAGGGGAAAAAAAAAAGAGCGAAAAAGGAAGAAAAACAGAGAGAGAGAGAAGAGAGAGAGAGAGGGGGGGGGGGGGAACAAAGGAAAAAAGATAGAAAGAAAGAAACGGAAAACAAAATGACGACAAGAGAAGACCACAGCCACGAAACCCCAGCAACAAAACATCACCCCACAGACAACCCTCAAAAGGGAGACAGACAGAAAAAAAAAAAGAACGAAAGCAAAAAATAAGAAAAAAAACTGGGGAAAAAAAATGACTACAAAGAAGATCACAGCCACAATTCCCCCCAGCAACATTTGCACATCACCCCCCACTGAACCAACTACCAGCCCTGCAAATCTACCCACTCACCTAAACAGCGGTCAGAAAGAAGACTCAACACAGCGGCGCACCGATACCAAACTGCTCTTTCTCAACTGCCCACCTTCTCCGTCTTTCTCTCTTTCCGTCTCTCTCTCTCTCTCTCTCTCTCTCTCTCCCTTTCTCTGTCTGAGTCTCTGCCGCTAACGTCTGTTCAGCTGGGCTGATGATGACCAGTCTTGTGAACGACGGAGCTGTGTTTCCCCGGGAGAGA
>JADBJO010000534.1:467500-477500 GCA_016801955.1 Conus betulinus | reverse complement strand
ATATATCTCAAACCTGAGAGAGAGAGAGAGAGAGAGAGAGAGAGAGAAAGAGAGAGACAGACAGACACACACACACAAACACACAGAGACACACACACACACACACACACACACACACACACACACACACACACACACACACACACACACACACACATTTACACACACAAACACACAGAAGCAGAGACAGAGAGAGAGGCAGAAGCAGAGACAGAGAATGCAGGCGGCGTGTGTGCTTGTGTGCACTGATGTGTGATTCGTACTACCACGAACATCAGTTCTTAAATAAACCAAACGATAAAGAAAAGAAAACAGAACATCGAACTGATTATCAACGAATCAAAGGACCAAGGAATAAGTGGAGGACGTGAAATACGGACACCCGATCAGAATTTTTTTTTTTTTTTTTTTTTTTTTTTTTTTTTCCCAACCTCTGCGCCACCTCAGCGGCAGTGCACCCACGCCGCTCATTCCGACACTCCGTCCCACAGCCACGCCCGGTCGGCCCCGCCGCAGCCCCGGCACCGGCAATCCACAGGGAGCAGTCAATGTCAAGTCGTCAAGAGGCAACCCACCGGTGGAGACACTGCACTGCTGCCGAGTCACTTCAGTGGTGTTCAGTGGCGCCTGTTCTGATCTAACATGCGCAGGACACCACCTACTAAGCCCCCTACTGACGACAATAAGTGCTTAGTCGCGGAGCCGGCGTGAGTGAGCTCTCCCTCCAGGAGGGCGCCACCACGTCCGTCCAACGACAGCCCCCATGGACTCGCAGAAACCGGTGACCCCGACGAAACCAAACCAAAGCCACAGACGTGGAGAGGACATCGAAACTGAGGTCACCATGAGAGCAGGGCATGAAGGGCCACAGAATTTGAGACTTTTTATGCTGATCGATGAGAATGAGGATGATTAAGATGATGCTACGGATTTCCATTTCGGTCTGAGACTACATGACAGGGCTGTACTCTACGCTACCTTTCATAATATATCCCGGCGTCAACCAGGCCCGAGAGATACAGGGCACCTGCAGTGTTGGCCAGGAAATTTGAGCAACACTCTCAAAAACACATCCATTCAGTGGATGAAAAACTCGACTGTGTGGTCCCAGTCTTCCCAACTGAGTCCGCAGCAAACTCAATTCTGGGCAGGAGCCGGTCGGGGCAGAAAAACCCACATGACTTTTGATGGGATTCGAACCCACGACCTCCCAGCCGGGAGTCCGCGACGCTAACCACTTCGCCACGGCGGCTGGTCCCGATCAGAACTTTGGCAACACCTGCGCCTTTGGGGGAAAAAAAAAGAGAGAGAGAAAAAAAACCTGGTGATAACGACAGCTGCAATGACGTCACCATCCTCAGCCAATCACCCCCAGTGATGATGAGAACCTCCAGACAATTGGTCCCCAATCCCAAGAACCCTCTGCAATCAGCGCAATCAGCCCCTAAAGCTGTGATCACTAAGGCGCCGTAAAATTCTTGTGGACCGATATTATACGTGGTGTCATCGGCCTCTGGCAAGGGCGGTAAAGGTGGTAAACAGTGCCAGCAAAAGCGGCTATGGAAGCTTGTGTACATCAGTGTCAGTGTCCTGGCGGTCCCTTCTCATCTCTTTTGGAACGGTTTTCTGCTTCTGCCGTTTCGTTTGTCGCGGATGTGGGCCTGGATGTGACATGACTTGACTGTGCTGTGCATAGAATGTTGTAGTCTATATTGCAGTCACGTTACTGCGGTCTCCTCTCTCTCGATTTCACTCAGCTCTGGCTGTCTTCACGTGGTATTCCAATGTGTTTGCCGTCGTAAAAGAACGTAGCCACTGCGCTGGGAAGGACAACATTAGATCTGTCTGTATATGTCGGCGCTATTATCTTCCTTGGAGAAAAAAAAAAAAAACATGTGGACTTTTCTCAGACTTTAGTCAGAAGCGCTGCTGCTATGTTCATGTTCAGATTGTTGCTGCACGGGTCATATTCCTTCTCTTCTCAGGAAGACTGCCATCAAAATGATCATCTTCCTAACTTCTGCCCATTTTACGACGATCTCTCTCTCTCTCTCTCTCTCTCTCTCTCTCTCTCTCTCTCTCTCTCACCCATACCCCCATCATCTTGTCTCAGTTTCATCTTGAGACGACTTATCAGGCTTCCACATTCCTGACTGCCAACCGCAGGAGTGTGCACGATTACAAGCCGGGCGGATGAAAGATGAAGGGCAGGGCAGGGATCTCAGACTCCAGCCCTTCTCCTTCCTTTCTCACCCTCCTCCAGCTACTCCTGGGGCAGGGTACTACTCTGTGACCTGTACTATTGACACCGATACATGGCGTATATAGCCAGCGATTTCACTGTGATCTGAGGCAGGGTACTACTCTGTGACCTGCACCACTGACACCGATACATGGCGTATATAGCCAGCGATTTCACTGTGATCGGAGGCAGGGTACTACTCTGTGACCTGTACTATTGACATCGACACATGGCGTATATAGCCAGCGATTTCACTGTCCTTGATCTGGGGCAGGTACTACTCTGTGACCTGCACCACTGACACCGATACATGGCGTATATAGCCAGCGATTTCACTGTGATCTGGGGCAGGGTACTACTCTGTGACCTGTACTATTGACACCGATACATGGCGTATATAGCCAGCGATTTCACTGTGATCTGGGGCAGGGTACTACTCTGTGACCTGTACTATTGACACCGATACATGGCGTATATAGCCAGCGATTTCACTGTGATCTGAGGCAGGGTACTACTCTGTGACCTGTACTATTGACACCGATACATGGCGTATATAGCCAGCGATTTCACTGTGATCTGAGGCAGGGTACTACTCTGTGACCTGTACTATTGACACCGATACATGGCGTATATAGCCAGCGATTTCACTGTGATCTGAGGCAGGGTACTACTCTGTGACCTGTACTATGACACCGATACATGGCGTATATAGCCAGCGATTTCACTGTGATCTGAGGCAGGGTACTACTCTGTGACCTGCACCACTGACACCGATACATGGCGTATATAGCCAGCGATTTCACTGTGATCTGGGGCAGGGTACTACTCTGTGACCTGTACCACTGACATCGATACATGGCGAAAATAGCCAGCGATTTCACTGTGATCTGGGGCAGGGAACAACTCTGTGAGCTGTACTATTGACATCGACACATGGCGTATATAGCCAGCGATTTCACTGTGATCTGAGGCAGGGTACCACTCTGTGACCTGTACCACTGACATCGATACATGGCGTATATAGCCAGCGATTTCACTGTGATCTGAGGCAGGGTACTACTCTGTGACCTGTACTATTGACATCGATACATGGCGTATATAGCCAGCGATTTCACTGTGATCTGAGGCAGAGTACTGCTTTGTGACCTGTACTGTTGACATCCATATATGGAGTATATACCAAGCGATTTCATTGTGGTCTGAGACAGACTACTACTTTGCGACCTGTACTATTGACATCGATATTTGGAGTACATACCCAGCGATTTCATTGTGATCTTAGTCCGGGTTACTATCTAGGTTTTGTCTCTGTCACATCTCTGACATAAGTACGTATCCACACGAGCGATAACTGGTTAAAAAAAAAAATAAAGCCATGTTCCCTCCGCAATCTTTCAGAAGGGAACATTCCAGCAATGACCTATCCTCTGGCGCAGAAGCGGTCAGAAAGTCAGGTGACAAACACGTGACACATGGTCAGCACGACGAAAAAGCACAAAAAAAAAATTGTATTGTCAAATTCCCCTCCCTCCCTCTCCTTTCCTATCGTTCCCCCTCCCTCCCAAAAGGGGGTAGCGCATTTTGTTTGTCAAAATTCTCTGGAGAGTAGTGTTCGGTGTCTAGTGAATGCAAAGCACTACACTACACAACGCTTCACGGAATTGAACTCCACTACAGAATAGTGTTTACTGTGAATTGCATTCCACGCTATTATCCATTACAACATTTCACTACCCTGTACTGCACAACGCTGCACTCGACTACACTATGAGATGCGATATGTTACACTATACTGCACTAACCACATCAAACTAGTCTGAACTTCATTCGCTATATTACACTACCATATGCTAATCATCAGCATACGACACTATGAAATAACATTTCTTTTTTTTAAAGAGAGAGAGAGAGAGAGAGAGTGTATGCGTTCACATGTGTGCATGCGTACGTGCGTGAGAGTATGTGTGTATGAGTTTGCAGGTGTGTGCAAATACGTAATCGTAGTAAGAGTGTGTGGTGTGTGTGTATAATCGTAGTAAGCGTGTGTGTGTGTGTGTGTGTGTGTGTGTGTGTGTGTGTGTGTGTGTGTGTGTGTGTGTGTGTGTGTGTGTGTGTGTGTGTGTGTGAGCGCGTGCTCGTGCGCACGTGCATGCGTGCGTGCTTGTTCAAGAAAGACCATGGACTTCAAACAAATGATAAAAATTTCCACTGATATTTTTGTCATACGAGATGAAAGTATGTGATCTGCTTCTGCTGCGCCCACACTTACAACTAAATGCACAATGTGGCAAAGAGCGTGAAACGCCGCATGAACATTGATCCACGCCAACTACAAAAACAGGTCAGCAGTTGCCCCCCCCCCCCCCCGAGAGTTTTGCTCAGCTAACAGCACGTGCTAAGTGCACGCCGCTCACAACTATACGTTCCGCTATCACTAAGCGCGTGTTGCGATTGTCGATTAACGCAGGGTTGGAGTGTCAGGGTCCCCCATCATTTCCGATCAGTGCATGACCTCCTGCCCTGGAATTCAAAGCGGAAGAAATGGGAAGTGGGAGAGGGGGGGGGGGGGGGGGGGGGGGGGGGAGTCAGAGGACCCTGCGTATTCGCTCTGTAAAGGCAAACAAATAGTGGAGCATGTCACGAGTTCATGCAAAGCGGCGTTGATCCAGATAGCGTTCACATGAAGACACAACCAAGTACTTAAAAGAACCGGTACACGCGTTTGGCACTGTCAGAGGAAAGACCACGTCACCAGAAGCTCCAGATACGACATAATTTATCCATGACAGGGAGCCAAGACAGCATGGCCGGGAACAGGTGTGGCACTGAGAGCCTGGAAGTGGCGTTCATGGGATGTGAGTAGATGACTCGGAGTGTGTAACCGCCTTTCTAGAATGGGACAAGCGTGAGATCGGTTACAGTATTCCACTTCGGTTCATCATATCCAATGACTCTGATGATTGAGGTCGTTGTGCCACAGGCTAGCTAGCAGCGTGGAGCATGCTCACATCTGCACAGTTGAGAAATATGCCAGTCAGCCAGCAGCTGTAGAACCTCTTTTCCAAGCCATCGAGGTCGGACTAAGAGGAAGCTGCATGCTCGTCAGCCTATGATCTCATGACACAGGCCCGCGATTTCTGTAAGAAAGAGGACCAGAACCCTACAATCAATGGCAAAGGCAGCTGAAAAGAGTTCCAAATGGATCTAGTCCAGAGCAAACCAACATGATCTTCATCAAGGCTGAAATTAAATTTCCCGACTCCAAACGGACGCCAACGACCGTCAGAAAAGGCCAACGCTTCCAGACACCCTACCATCCAGTGGGTGCTGGTTCGAATCCCGGCAGCGCCACAATCATTTCCTACAGCTGCTCTGTAAGACATCTAGGAGTCATGACTTGGATGTGGCCAGCCACCTTCTAATGCAGCAGGTCGGGGCTGCAGCACTTGTCTGAGGGGGGAGTTTCTTCTGTGAAGACTCTCTGACGTCTCCTCGGCTCTTCCCGTTTCTCTTTGAACCACATGATTTTTTGGTCGTCTCACATCACGGCATAATCAGTTCAAATATGTGTCACCTTGCTGCTTTATTTGACGTGCGATAGATAACTCACGCTCTAATCGACAACACGGGGGCACTGAGATTGACGATATCAATGCAGTCTCATTCATAATAAAATCTGCATTTATGCGCATGCGCGCAAGCTGACAAACGATCCCACGAACGCTTATTGCGAACTGCCACTTTGCAATGGGGCCGTCGATAAAACGACATACTAAAACAGAGAGAAAGAGAGAGAGAGTCAGACAGACAGACAGACAGACAGACAGACAGAGGTAGAGAGAGAGAAAGACAGACAGAGATACAGCCATCCAGCCAGACAGAGTCTAGGACACATATAAACACACACACGCGCGCGCGCGCACGCACACACACACACACACACACACACACACACACACACACACACACACACACACACACACACAGAGAGAGAGAGAGAGAGAGAGACATTTAGACAGACATTTAGACAGACAGACGGACGGACGGACGGACAGACAGACGGACAAACAGTCAGAGAGTTCAATAGACAGCAGACTTCGCGGGCTATCAGACAAACCACAGAGCCATTGACCGCAATGGTCAGCCCTGAAGAACAGGCGTAGAGCTGATTGGGAGTGACCCCCCGAGAATGACCTGAAAAAAATCGCAGTTATGGTAGATTTTGACTAGACAAAAACGGACCCTCATTTGCTCAATCGCGCGCGCGCGCGCGCGCGCGCGCGTGTGTGTGTGTGTGTGTGTGTGTGCGCGCGCGCGCGCGCGCGTACATGTATGTGCACGCACCCAGGTGTCTGTGTTTGTATGTGTGACTTCACGAATGTGTGTATGTGTGCGTTCGTGTGCGTTCGTGTGTGTGTGTGTGTGTGTGTGTGTGTGTGTGTGTGTGTGTGTGTGTGTGTGTGTGTGTGTGTGTGTGTGTGTGTGTGTGTGTGTGTGTGTCTTTGTCTGTGTGTCTGTGTGGGTGCGTGTGGGTGCGAGCCCTCTGTAAGTATTGTTTTTCTTATGGAGAGACAGAGAGAAGAAGAAAAAGACGAAGAAGAAGATGAAGGAGAAGAAGGAGGAGGAGGAGGAGGAGGAGGAGGAGGTAGAGGAGGAAGGAGGAGGAGGAGGAGGAGAAAAGAAAAATAGAAAAATTTTCGTTATTTGAATTTAAACTGTGCTATCTATGCATGCACATCTGACAGTGTTATTTTGATAGTTGCTTCGAAAATGTATAAACAACATCTACTAGTACTAGTACTACTACTACTACTACTACTACTACTACTACTACTACTACTAACTCTGCTGCTGCTGCTGCTGCTATGATGATGAAATGATACTGATGATCATATTGTTATTACTGGTATTGTTGTTGCCTTTGTTGCTGCTGTGCTGCTGCTGCTGCTGTTGTTATTGTTGTAGTTCCTCCTGCTGCTGCTGCGGCTGCCGCTGTTTATGAAGAAATCGGGAACATCCCTATTACCAGCAATCAGTGAATTTATCCTACGGACAATTCTGGTCAGGATACATTGTGCCACCGAGTCTCGTGCAACGTGGAAGCGTCAGCGTGCACGTGGTATGCAAATGGACTGGCATTTACGGGAAGAATTTGCATGCTGAGGCTTACATGTTTGGGAGAACGTGGAAATAAAAGAAATTAGGAACGGAAAAAGGAAAGAAAAACAAAGGAACAAAGCAGAACGAAAAAAGAGAAAAAAGGACATGAAAAAAGAGCCGGTCAGTTCATTCGCATCTAGTTTTACACGTAATTTTTGCCGACTGTCAGACCGCTATGGTTGTAGAGAAATGGCGCCCGACCGGTGAGTCCACAGCTGAGTAATGCATAACCTTGCGGAAGCTGTCAGGAAGCTGTCAGCTAAAGATTCTGGTGATGAGTTAGGAAGAACCGCGCGTGAGAGATGAGCGGGGACCGCACGTTAATGATTCTAGGGCTGGTTTAATTAAGAGGATCTTCGAGGAGCCGCCCATTAAAAGATTCTGGAGCTGGCTTAAGAAGATCTCCAAGGAGCCGCCCATCAAAAGAACTTGTAGTTGGCTTAAGAGGATCTTTCAGGAGCCGCCCATTAAAAGATCTATTGGCTGACTCAAGAAGATCCTTGAGGAGCGGCACATCAAACAATCGATCTGGCTCAAAGGGGGAGGATTTTATCGGTGGCTTCAGCAGGACTTCTAGGGAACTGTCCATTGAACGATTCTAGAGGTCATTTAAAGAAGACTTTTGCGAACTGCCCGTGAGAAGATTCTCGAGCGGGTTTAAGAACTATTTGGGAGCTGCCAGTGAAAAGGTACTGAAGCCGCTTTAAAGATGACTTAAGGGAAACAGCCCGTGAGAGGGTTCCAGAGCTGGCTTCAGGAGGTCCGTCGGGCGCTGCCGTCAAAGGACTGACGCTGATCAAAGGAAGACCCTTTTGAGGAACTACCTTTTAAAGATTCCGGGGCTGGCTTAAAAGGGACGATAGGAGTGCCGCTCGTCAAAGAATCTGAATGGATTAAAGCCTTTGACAGAACTATCCGAAAATGGAGCATGAGGCTGGATGAAGGGGAAATTATTGCATGAACTGCCCGCCGCGTCAAAACACTTTAAATATGGATTAAGACCGAGTTTTTTTTTTAGGGATTTCTCGTCAAAAGATTCTAGAGTTGGTTTATGCAAGACCTCCGGGAAACTGTCGTAAGAGGGCTCCGGTATTGTTTTCAAGGGAACTTTGTAGAGTTGCTCGATAACAACTCTGAAGCCAGTTGAATGTAAAAAGCTGGGTTAAAGAGGGTTAAAAAAAAAAATGTATATTGAGGGACACTATTACATGCATATTCAATAGTTGCATAAAATAAAGGCAAAGCAATTCATCAATTTAATGAAGGTTCAACGAAAATCAACAGATCGAACTGTCACAGTGATCAAATCAAATGCATGTATGTATAACAATCTTTGAAAGAAAATATTACAAAGTAGGAACATTTCTAGAAAGGATAATTTTAATCTGTTACATGTCACAAGATTCTGTGTGGATTCCACTTTGTACACAATTCTGTGAGTTGCTTTTGCATACAGTATATATATATATATATATATATATATATATATATATATATATATATATATATATATATATATATATATATATATATATATATTATGTTTTATGTTCTTTACCTCGTTCAGAAAGTGCTGCGGATTAGGTTTGCTCTAATTGATTTTACATTTATATGTAAAACATGAAGAGAACGAGATGATTTGGTCAAACCCTTCGTCTGGTTTTATTTTTCATCATCATTCCCAAACAATGCCAGTTGTGTATTTAATTTGATGTTTATACAGTTCTCGTTTTTTTTTAAAGCGATTTTCTCTTTTATCAGTCTGTCTAGTTCGCTCCGAAAACTTCGAACATAATTACAATGCCATAAGCAGTGTTGTACTGAATCTTTCTGTGGCTTGAGAGGATCTTTGATGATGTGTCTGTCGAGGGATACTGGAGACAGGGGTTGACTGTTTTCTTTATTGGAATGCTGAGAGGTCTTTTAGTGCAAACATCATCTCCTGCGCCTGCCTGCTTGAAATTTTGCGCTGGTGTCTTCTTTTGTCATTCTCTTTGGCTCTTGCTTTTTGCACGCCCAGTTCTTATAGAACAGGGAGTACTTTTACAATGGGAACGAAGAAAAATTAATGCTGTGTGTGTGTGTGTGTGTGTGTGTGTGTGTGTGTGTGTGTGTGTGTGTGTGTGTGTGTGCGTGCGTGCGTGCGTGTGTGTGTGTGTGTGTGTGTGTGTGTGTGTGTGTGTGTGTGTGTGTGTGTGTGTGGGGTGTGTGGGTGTGTGTGTGCGTGCGTGCGCGCGCGCGCGCGCGCGCGTGTGTGTGTGTGTGTGTGTGTGTGTGTGTGTTGTGTGTGTCTTTGTCTGTCTGTCTGTCTGTCCGTCCGCGGTCAAAATGTGTTCCACTCGCTCCAGACAAAACTGCTGGACCGATCTTTCTGAAAATTTGTAGATATGTTCATTATGGGTCACGGATGATGCCCGATGTTTTATTTCACCAGAATAACCGTTACTAACGGCTATAAATGATAATTTGTGATGTACAGTTTAAGCAATAACGGTTTATAAACTGAAGTGTAAAACCAATTCGGTGAGTTCTTCAGTAGTATAGTGGTTAGTATCCCCGCCTGTCACGCGGGAGTCTGGGGTTCATTTCCCCGCCAGG
>JADBJO010000534.1:457500-462500 GCA_016801955.1 Conus betulinus | reverse complement strand
CAGGCCGGGAGGAAGTGACGTGGATAAACGGAACTGACGTCTGGTCAGGGTGAAAAAAAAAAAAAAGCAGTCCATAGTCAGCAGCCCCGGATGAAAACAAAACAGAACAAAACAAAACAAAACAAACAAATAGACAAACGAAAAAGGACATTAAACAAAAGGAATCAACATCAATCACAGCTTAGAAGAGATCGGTCGTTCCTGATTCCCACGGACCATTGTGAGCAAGAATGATAGTTTGACAAAAGATGCAAAACTCGCTTAAGCCTTCACCTGATTCCGTTTCGCCGCTGCCTGCAAACCAGGTCCGCCTGCAACTCATGTGAAGATAATCATCTAGCGGGGGGATATGCATTCCCCTGGATGGACGTGGCAGCCGGCTGTTGACAGCTGATATCGAACGAACAATCCGAGGCGTTCGAGAATATGTGCTTAGGGCTGTCGCATCTCGAACAAGGGCCATAAAACAGAACTCTGAGTCACGCTGCAAATCAATACGTATTCTGACAAACATGAACCCCTCCTTGCAATAACCAGACGCTGTCCTCTGGCCTGATCAGGCTATAGATCTTGCCAGAGTTCCCTGTCTCTTAGATCATCATCCTGCAAGGTGCAGTGAAGGGGCAGACAACCCAGAGGAAGCTGAAAGTAATCCTCCTTACACAGTGAGGAAAACGTGGACAGGACGTAGCGCCTTGATGCTGTTCCCACAGGAATTAGGACAGAACGCTGCACGCTCAGCGTTACATGTAAACTTACTATACACCTGTGGCTGCAGCAGCAGCTACTACTGCCGCGGATTTTCTTCAAAGAAAAAACCTGTGCCCATCATTGGCATTTGTTTGAATTTCTAATGCTAATAGTTCCGGCTTCTCAACACACCCATTTTCATCCAGTCTCAACCTCAGTGTCTTTACTGAGTTTTGTCGGTCTTCATCAGATAACGCGCCAGCACAGACACTGCACTGCCTCCGAATCACTTCGATAGCGTTCCGTTGTGCATGGTTTTGATCCGAACTACGCAGGACACCACCTTTCAAGCCCTTTAATGGCAACAAGAATTGCTCAATTGCAGAAACTAGCGTGGGTGAGCGTCCGAATTTGAAGGGCGCAACCACATTCTTCCAGCGACAGTCCCCATGAACTTACTATTTCCGACAACATTGACATGAACTGAAACTGAGTTCACCACCAAAGCAGGGCATACGAAGGGCCCTCTGGAGTTAAGGCCCAGTAATTTCAAGGGAGATCAATGAGCCTGAGAACAGCAAAAACTATGCTGTGAAGCTCAACGCTGGTCCGCCTTCACATAACAGGTCGTTAGTCTACGGTTCTTTTCATGATCAATCCCTGCATCAACCAGGCCCGAAAGACACAGACACCTGAGGTGCTGATCACATAAGCTTCCGTTAAGCGGTTCCAGTCTTCTCGTCGGAGCCTTTCGCACTCTCAGCTATGGGTAGGAGCCAGTCGGAGGTAAAAAAAAAGAATCCTATAGAAAAACTCCCTCTGATATGATCCGATGTGACGTCCTTTCAGCTCATAAGTTCAAGAGCTTAAACATTGCGCCACAGTGGTTGGAGCGGTGGCTATTAATAACACTGACGTAACTTCTACGATTACCAGTCATGACTGGCACACGCCATCCGATAATCAGCACAATCGATCGATCTTCCTCTGATCCATTTTCTTGAGCGCTCTGTCGATCCACTGATTGCGCAAAAATCGCTCATGACTTGCGCACTTTGTTGATCGTTTGGTCTGAAGATGTTATCAATTTGAAAATTAACCATGACAGAAAGAGGTGAACTCGGTAAGTTTGTTTGGTTTGTTTTTGTTTTGTTTGTTTTGTTTTGTTGTTGTCGTCGTCGCCATTGTTGTCATTGTCGTTGTTTTCAATAACTGACCATTAAGAGTTCGACATCCCCGTTTACGACATCAAAACTTAAACCGCTTTCAGGCTTCAGCTAATGCGCTCGTCATTTTCGAATATTTTCATTACATCGATAAACGGAGAAGTCTGTAGGAAAGAAATATCTGATGCAAGGCTTTATCATTTTTGGCCATATTGAAGAAGGACATAGCTGAATGATAACAACGCTTCTCAGTCTCTGAAGTCAACGTTGCTCATCTGCTATCAAGAGAATACGGAGATGCGAACGAAGTCAATTTACACTAGATAAAAGTTTAAAACTTATAAAACTGGGAGTAACAAGAGTTGCAATAAATAAGGCCTACTATTACTCAGTCAATATGTACCTACTAGATACTTTTCATATTGCTTCTGTGGGTTGACAAGGGCGGGTTGTACCATCGACAAAGTACACAAAGATCAATCGATTTCTACGCGACCAATAAAACGACAAACTGCGCAAGAATATGGATGGATTGTACCGAAGGTCAGAATGCGTATGACATTACTGTTTAGTTCCTGCCGCTGCTACTAGTTCTGCTGCTGCTGCTGTTATTGTTGCTGCTGCTGCTGCTGCTGCTGCTTCTGCTGCTGCTGCTGCTGCTGCTGCTGCTGCTGTGTTGCTGCTGCCGTTACTTGTTTTCCAGCTGCTGTAAAAACTATAACAGACACACGCGAACATCGACAAAAATTTCAGTTAAACCGTGTATTCAACGGTCCTGCACAGCAAAGATACTCTCGCAAAAAAATGTCCCCAGGCCCACCTGCATGTTCGTGCCGCTACATCAGCATTAGAGCTGACCGACAGAGGCTTCAGCAAGAGGGTTGTGCAATAACAAAGGACACTTTCGGTTCCTTCGTTTTCGATATCCTCTTTGTGACATGCAAAGTACCGAGCGTGTCCAACTCAAAATGGTATGGGTTTGTTTTGTTTGCTGCATGCGTACTTTCAGCTGAAGGCGTGTCCACCGTGCGTGAATGTTTTTCTATGGTCTCGTAAATAGTACTCTGAGAGAGAGAGAGAGAGAGAGAGAGAGAGAGAGAGAGAGAGAGAGAGAGAGAGAGAGACAGACAGACAGACAGACAGACAGACAGACAGAGAGTCCCGAGCTTTGCTCATCAATGGCTAAAGTTGTGTTACCGGAACACCAAACGAATAGAACGAACAAATGGCCAGCCCACAGCGACGCCTTTTGGCATCTAATCCTTCAAGCGGGACAAACAAACGTGAATATGAAAACAAAAGAAAAAAAAATGCGGCAAGCAGTTGGTTTGCGTATGCCGTAAGCATTTACATGTTCAGCTGGTAAATAGAGAGTACGATAAATAAAGACGACGGCAGGGCGGAGAGAGAGGGAATGATGCAGAAACATGCGGGAATGAATTCAATGTTAAAGTAAACAAATTAACAGATAAATAAATGAATAAATAAATAAATAAAGAGATAAATAAATGAATGATAGATAGATAAGTAAGTGAATGAATAAATAAATGGTCATATGCATGCATGTATGTACGTATGCATGTATGTATGTATGTATGTATGTATGTATGTGTGTAGGTATGTATGTAGTGTGTGTGTGTGTGTGTGTGTGTGTGTGTGTGTGTGTGTGTGTGTGTGTGTGTGTGTGTGTGTGCTTATGTGTGTATGGTATATGTATGTGTATATGCCAACATAAACAGACCCTAGACTTGCACGCATTCCAATATATTTAGGGTCTGATGGAGCCCTTCATCAAGAGAAATCCATCATATTATGTACTGCTTCTGTTGTTGTGGCTGTTGTTGTTGTTAATGATGTAGACACAATGCTGCTTCCTGAGGTGTTTCTATTTGTTTGTTTGTTCTAAATGTCACACGACCACTGTCACACAAGATCTCTGTATGCCTCGCAGACACACACACACACACACACACACACACACACACACACACACACACACACACACACACACATATATATATATATATATATATATATATAGAGAGAGAGAGAGAGAGAGAGAGAGAGAGAGAGAGAGGAGAGAGATACATTTATATATACACATTTATATCATATATGCACACATTTATGCGTACATGCATACGTACGTACGTACGTACATACATACATACATACATACATACATACATACATAGACACATACATATACATACATTCATACATACATACATACATACATACATACATACATACATACATACATACATACATACATGCATACATAGACACATACATACATTCATACATACATACATACATTTATTCATACATACATACACACACGTCATGTTTCAGAGTAAGGAGATCCCCATAACACTGTCCACATTATTCAAAATTCTCACCATGAGGCTTCTGCCCCCATCCCCCCCCCCCCCCCCTCCCTCCGTAGCGTAGCTATTCTCCCCTTCCACACAATCACACACTTAAACAAAGGCACACGAGCGCGCGGGCGCGCGCGCGCGCGCACACACACACACACACACACACACACACACACACACACACACACACACACAATCACACATACTTTCTCTCTCTCTCTCTCTCTCTCTCTCTCTCTCTCTCTCTCTCACAACACACACACACACACACACACACACACACACACACACACACTACATACATATCCTTGCAAACTTAGATAGCCTAACGGCTGGACTGTTCAATGCAGACTGTTTCTCATCGAAAGGGGAACTGTTGGAAACATTTATCTAACATTGCTAGAGTTGACCCTCTCTCTCTCTCTCTCTCTCTCTCTCTCTCTCTCTCTCTCTGTTCTAACAGCCTACCTCACTGAAGTAGGGTTTTTCGAAAAAGACGGCGCACGGTTGCATACTCTTCCTCGCATTTGAACTATATGAAAATGTTCCCAGACAGCGTTGCTACCGTATGCATATCTTGTTAATGTCACCCTCTTAGTCCAAATGCTCAATAAGATGGAAAGTCTAAAAATAGAGCTGATGGTGATCAGTGTGTGAGTGGTTGAACATGTGGGCAGCTAGCCCCCCGCCATTCACACATACATATGCATATATAAACACACACACATACGTATACGTATATATATATATATATATATATATA
>JADBJO010000534.1:442500-447500 GCA_016801955.1 Conus betulinus | reverse complement strand
AATTGGGGACTCATACTTGGATAGATTAAAGGAGCTGAGAGAGAAAGTCAAAGACAGAGACAAACCAACAGAAAAAAAAAAAAACAGAGAAAGAAGAGGAGGAAAATGAGGGGGAGAGAGAGAGAGAGAGAGAGAGAGAGAGAGAGAGAGAGAGAGAGAGAGAGAGAGAGAGAGAGAGAGAGAGAAATTAAAACAGCAGCTTGCAATCACATCTGAACAGGTGTCATTAAGATGAAATCAGAAGAAATCAAAGCACGACGAACCCTTCATTTCTTACTGAACACTAACTCAAACTCCCGAATCATCCCAATGCTGAATGGCCAGCGATTCAGCCTGCTCTCTTTTTTTTTCATTCCTCTGCTCATTTCGAGGTCTTGGCTGGGAACGGAAGCCATGTATTAATCCTTCTCGCTCTTATGTTTACGACTGAACGTTCACAGGAAACGCTCGATAGACATCGTGCCTTCTCTGGCGACCAACGGTTCTGTTTAGTGCAACGTCCTGGCAGCGACACCCACCATGATTTTCAGGAGATATTCTCAAGCAGGAGGCATTTCATTCTGTGCCACGGCAGTTCGTCGCTTGGAGCAACGAACATAGGAGAACAAGATTTTGCAACAATTTGGGGGTGAAAAGAAAGAGACTAGGGATGTGTGGCTAGGAAAAAAGACATGAGGCAGGAGAGAGAGAGAGAGAGAGAGAGAGAGAGAGAGAGAGAGAGAGAGAGAGAGAGAGAGAGAGAGAGAGGCGATTTTAGGGGCGGTGGTTATAGAGAATCCAGATGGGTGCCAATGTGTCAGCAATCAATGTGAGGTGTCCAGTTTTAATATCATCTCGCGTTTGCCTCAGTGGGTGTTTCTACATTTTGTTTCTTTATTATCACTTCCTAACTCTTTCTTTGTTTCTTCTCGTTTCTCTGTTCACCTTTTCTTGTCTATCTCTTACTGTTCTTTTCTTTTTCATCTCTTCCTCGTCTTCCTCCTACTCCTATTCAGCCATGTCTCCAGTTTTTCCACTCTGTCCTCGCTTCTTTTGTATCCTTTTCATTCTGTTTTCATTATCATTAATGTTATTACTCTCTCTCTCTCTCTCTCTCTCTCTCTCTCTCTCTCTCTCTCTCTCTCTCTCCTCTCTCTGTGCGTGCACGCTCGCGTGCGTGAATTTGTGTGTGTGTGTATGTGTCGCGCGCGCGCGCGCGCGCGCGTGTGTATGTGTGTGTGTGTGTGTGTGTGTGTGTGTGTGTGTGTGTGTGTGTGTGTGTGTGTGTGTGTGTGCGCGCGCGCGCGTTAGCACCTACAATCAGGAATAATTATTTTCCTTTACTGTATTTCTCATATCAAGTAGATGGAGGCGAAGATGATATGCCATATTGCAAAATTGATGCTGGGAGGAAGAGGGACTGGTCTGCTGGTTTGTCCAGTAATGGACATCCCAGAATCGAGGATGTTGATTTTCTTTTCTGATCATGTGAACCCAGAACATGAGGACCTAAGGCATGGTGAGGATTGAAGGAAACAAAGACAAGGGCAGAGGTAGGGAGGAAGGGGCAGAAGAGGGTGTTTGGGAGGATTTTGTTTTCACAAAATTTGCATTTTTTTTCTGTCATTTTTGCCACTGACAACTCTGAGCATGTTTGTCTTCATATGCAGCGCCAAGTTTAATCAGCTGCAGAACTGAACTACTCTGAGATGCGATGAAAAGTGTCCCATTCCCATGTTTTTTTTCTTTTTAAATAAATAATGCTAAATGATGCTAAGAGAGCTCAAATGAGCTAAGAGTGAGCACAGAGAGAGAGAGAGAGAGAGAGAGAGAGAGAGAGAGAGAGAGAGAGAGACAGAGAGAGACACAGAGAGAGAGAGCATGGTGTGAGAATCGAGTGTGGGTGGGGAACGCAGCATCAATATCACTAAACACGGGTCATTCAGAGGAAGGGAGGGGAAATCAACCCCCTTGAACAGAACATTATGTCATGGCGGTGACAACTGCCATTCTTTCGGGAAGTGATTCCCATGGAGGCAACGTAAACTACGCCGCTGATAACATCGATGACAGCCAAAGAACGGTGTCCTTTTCCGGATGAAAAAAGATATTAAAGAGCGATCCTCGATTAGAATAAAGGGGCTGAGAACGAGAGAGAGAGAGAGAGAGAGAGAGAGAGAGAGAGAGAGAGAGAGAGAGAGAGAGAGAGAGAGAGAGAGAGAAATTGGGTAGCAGGGTAACGAGGTAGGTGAGGTTTAAAGTATCCCTGTGGCTCACTATCTCTCTGAATCATTGTGGCTGCATCACTCTCTCTCTCTCTCTCTCTCTCTCTCTCTCTCTCTCTCTCTCTCTCTCTCTCTCTCTCTCTCTCTCTCTCTCTCTCTCTCTGCGCTGATTAATATTTCCATCTCTCCACCCACCTCTGCTCCCTGCAACCCCCACCCCCACCCCTGCTTATTCCCCACATCCCTTCCCTCTCCTTGTGTTTGACCTCATCTTGCATCCCTACCATTCGTCGCTTTCTTCTTTATCCCCACTCCCCCCTTTCTTCTTGATTTTCTTCATCGTTAGAGCAACGTCTTGGCGATATAACCGGTGTTTCCTTAGTAGACGTCATCACGTTCCTGATGGAAATGGCAAGAGAGAGGAACTGAGCATCTCTGTCAGGAATCAATGTGGTAGTGGCCGTTGGATATTGTCTCACCTTAGCATCCTATGGTTCCCTCTTTTTTTCGTGTGTTCTTCATAGAACCTCTCTCTCTCTCTCTCTCTCTCTCTCTCTCTCTCTCTCTCTCTCCTCTCTCTCTCTCTCTCTCTCTCCATTGCTTTTTGCTTAGATTGCTCTGTGTAACTTCGTTCGTGAATAGTATTGATAGGTGTCCATTGGAAAATATACATAATCAAGTACTGAAAATAGTTAAATCTTTCAAACAATTCCTTCGATATTTGATAATACATAATCAAAATGAACGAGATTCTGTAAACATTCGCACTTCAGATCATATCGTCGCCCTGCAGACTTGCAAAATCATATGAATCTTTATTTCAAGAAATGCCATATTTCCAAACTTGTGTTTTTTTTTTAATATCCAAGAACCTAAATTTACATGTACATCCATTTCAAAGGAATACTTAAAATGTGGAATGCAGTCAATTACAGAATATCACAATAACGTCTCTTCTAAACAGGTCTTGCACAAGAGAGCTAGAGTCTACTGCTCGTTTCCAAATGTTTCTGTCATCGAAAATACAATGTGCCAAACACTCGCTTCCTAGATTCCATCAAATTCAGACTTTCCTGTTTGCAACCAGCCGCACTCTCTTAATTCCTACCGTTTTCACATGTAACAGGTTTTTTTTTCATCAAAGCAACAAAAATAACAGGCATCTTAACGTATAACGAAGTTACTTACACAGAGCAATCTAAGCAGAAAAGCAAGAGAGCAAGAGAGAGAGAGAGAGAGAGAGAGAGAGAGAGAGAGAGAGAGAGAGAGAGAGAGAGAGAGAGAGGTTCTATTCTTTCAAAAGAAAGATGTGGTCTGCTCGGATCAGCATATGAAAAACAAACAATCAATCTATTTCACAACAGAATGAAACGCACAATAAATAAATACCTACCCATTTTCCACAGATCAGAAGGAAATATAGGAAACCAAACGCTTTGAAACCCCCCTATTCTCGTGAAAGATTGACTAAATCTGAACCAGCGCATGGCTGAAGCGCCGATATTACAAATTTTTGCTCTGTCCCCTGCGTTTCCTCTGCTGTTTTGAACTCACCCACAGAGTCAAAACCGTTCAGTAACCCTTGTCCACAGGTTTTCTACTCTTTAGCCACGAGGGACCCTGAGCAGACCCCGCTGTGACATTTCCCCTTCTCTTGTGGCTGGTGGCGTTGTCAATGTGACTTCATGTTGTTGACAATCACTGCTCTTTTCTGGAGCGTTCCCCGAGCAGACAGCACTGTATATGATATTTACAGAAAGATAAGAGTTTTTTTTTTTACTAAATAGGAGGAAGGATGTTGGGGAGTCATAGATGGATAAAACAAAAAGGGCCGAGGAGAGAGAGAGAAAGAGAATAGAGAAAACCTTGGTAAAACACATTACAAAACAGATTAACTAGGTACAGGATAGTATGTCAACTTAATTTACAGGAAGAATAACCGAAAAAAAAGATAAAGACATAGCAACCACAGTGACTTCTGTCGTAAACATTGACTAATGTCTTACAAGATATATTTCACAACGAGAGAGAGAGAGAGAGAGAGAGAGAGAGAGAGAGAGAGAGAGAGAGAGAGAGAGAGAGGTTGAAAGCAGCAGCTTGCTATAACATCTGAGCATGTGTCATCGAGATAAAATCAGAAGAAATCAAAGCAAGACGAACCCTTCATTTCTTACTGAACACTAACTCAAACTCCCGAATCATCCCAAATGCTGAATGGCCAGCGATTCAGCCTGCGGTCTTCTTTTCATTTACCATTGCTCAATTTTGAGATCTTGGCTGGGAAAGGAAGCCATGCATGAATCCTTCTCGTTCCCCAAGTTTACAGCTGCATGCTCACAGGAAACGCTCGATAGACGTCTCACCTCCTCTAGTGGCTGATGATCCTGCTAGAGCAACATCATAACATCATGGCGGCGACGCCCACCATTATTTTCAGGAGATGTTCTCAAGCAGGAGGCATTAAATTCTCTACCATGTCCGGACGTCACCTAAAGCCACGGATATAAGAAGACAAGGGGATCCAGTTTTTGGGGGGGTGAAAAGAAAGGGGGTGACTTGGGATGTGAGGCTAAGGAACATATGAGGTGGCTGAGAGAGAGAGAGAGAGAGAGAGAGAGAGAGAGAGAGAGAGAGGGGGGGTGAGTTATGGGGATGGGAGTGATAGAGAATCCTAGATGGGTCCCAATGTGTCAGCAATCAATGTGGATGTCCAGCTTTAATGTTATCTCGCGTTTGCCTCAGTGGGTGTTTCTACATTGTTTTTTTTTTTCTCTATCATCACTTCCTAACTCTTTT
>JADBJO010000534.1:435000-440000 GCA_016801955.1 Conus betulinus | reverse complement strand
AAGTAGCAAATGAACAACAGTTCATTGAGGAATTTAAAGACCGGCTTATTTATTCTTTTAAACAGAACTGGCACTCAGATATGGAAAGTAAAGAAAAACATCGCTGATCTTTCTCATTTTAAAATGTGTTTCGCTCGGAAAAGTTCCTCAAATTCAAAACAGATAAATGGCACAGAATAAATTACGCAAGATTCAGGTTGAGAACTTTAGGTTCTAATGCGAACAAAAGATGGTTTGAATGTGAAACATCCACAGAATCTTCTTGTCCTGCATGTAGACATATTATTGATGACGAAGAACACTTTCTGTTCCACTGCACTGCTTATAATGAAGTGTGGACAAATCGTTCATTTTTTTCCAGTTAGATATAGCGAAAAGACAAACTGTCGCTGTCATATTATCATCATATGATGAACTTGTCATTACATCAGTTGCGAATTTCATCGCGGAAGCACTGAAAATTAGACAGATGAAGGATAGTGAAATTTAAGATAATGCATTATAAGATACATATTTGTTGAATAATATCATTCATCGCATGTGGAAGAGATCAGTAAGATACAATGTCATTATTTGATTGAGTGGATGGTCGAGTCATTTTTTTTTTTTCTTTTTTTTTTTTTTTTTTTTTTTTTGTAAACCTTACTGCATTACTCCTGTGCGTGAGGACATAAGGAAATGTTACAAATTTATTTGTTTGTGTTAACCTTTGATTTGATACACACTGGGAATGAGTGTGTACTATTTGTTTGCAGGAAAGGAAGAGGGAAATGTTATTGTTCTCTTACCCCCTCCCCCCTTGTCTCTCTGTCATATATGTCTGTCCTGTCTGTCTGTCCTCTCTTCTCTCTCTCTCTCTCTCCTCCTCTCTCTCTCTCTCTCCTTCTGGACAATGTTTCCATCTCTCCATCCTCCTCTGCTCCCTGCAACCCACCCCCACCCCGCTTATTCCCCACACCCCCGTACCTCTCCTTGTGTCTGACCTCATCTTGTTTCCTTCCATCCGTTGTTTCCTTCTTCTTTTTCACATTTCCCTCTTTTTTCCAGATTTTCTTTTTCACGTTTTAGAGCAACGTCTTGGCGATATAACCGGTGTTTCCTAGCTAGACGTCATCAAGTTGCTGATGGAAATGGCAAGAGAGAGGAACTGAGCATCTCTGTCAGGAATCAATGTGTAGTGGCCATTGGATATTGTCTCACCTTAGCATCCTATGGTTCTCTCTCTCTCTCTCTCTCTCTCTCACTCTTCTCTCTCTCTCTCTCTCATCCTCACCTTCTCTCTCTCTCTCTCCTCTCTCTCTCTCTCCTCTCTCTCTCCTCTCTCTCTCTCTCTCTCTCCTCTCTCTCTCCTTGTTTTCCTGCTACGTTCTTTTGTCTGTTTTTTTTCTCCTTTTTTCTTCTTTTTCTCTCCCTTACTTTCCTCACTTTGATTTCTCTGATTAATCTGATTTGCTTGACAGACTCTCACTGTACGTTTTATGATTGATGAACATTTTCATGCAGACTTTAGTTTTTGCAGCGTTTAAAAACCCAGCGTTTGGGTTTATTTCTGCATTAATGTTTGGTGTAGTGACGTTTTCTTTCTGTCTGTGTGCAATTGAAACAAAAAAATGAATACATCAAAATGATCATAAATGGTCACACACTATACACACATAAAAAAAAGAATTATAGCAACAGCATGTTTAGTACATGTTTGGTTCTACATTCTCCCTGTAGTATTCGAATACAAAAATTCAACAGAAAGTCTGTTTATGTAGACAGGTCTCTGTTGTGTTCCAAGATATAGTTTATCATTTATTTTGTCCACATGAAAACGGACATGTTTTTGACGACTATTAGACAATATGTGTCACGTTATGTCATATTCCTCCTTTTCCCATTATTCCGACTTCTATTCTTCTTCCTGTTCTTCCTCTTCCTCGTAATTCGTTCTCTCTCTCTCTCTCTCTCTCTCTCTCTATCTCTCTCTCTCTCTCTCTCTCTCTCTCTCTTCATTTTTCTTTGTTCTGAGATTTGCTTTGTGTTAGTCACTGCTTTCTTGAAGATGTACTAAATGTATGTTCATTGGTATATACATATGAACCTTATGCGCATAAGATTCATATGTATATACCAATGAACATACACTGTATGCTAACATTTACTCGTATAAATCTGTATGCAGTCCAAACATTCGAATCGTTTTATGAAGATAGTGTGCATGTTAAACTTGTCTTTTTCTTGATGAAGTGATCAGGATAAATGATAAATCGTTTGTTATTTTCTGTCTATCTCCATTAACCTTTTCCCCCTGGGTCTTTGTGGTTCATCTATGTTTCTTCTTCAGAGGGTCGGATGTCAAAAATCCACCTGGTATTTATTCCGTGTTATGTTTTTTGCTTATTGTTTGTTTGTTTCTTCCCATCGAAAGAAATGTTCGTTCGCTCGTTATGTATTTCCCGTTTGTCTTTCGTTCTTCACTGCTTTCTCGTCTTTCTTCTTCAGTACTTTTAGATATATCTTAACATATCTTATTTTATTATCTCTCTCTCTCTCTTCTCTCTCTCTCTCTCTCTCTCTCTCTCTCTCTCTCTCTCTCTCTCTCTCTCTCTCTCTCTCTGTCAAATTGTTTAGGTTGTTTCTTTTTTTTTTAAATACCTTCATTATCATTCTCGGGCGAACGGTTGCAAGGCTCATCTCTTCACATGGATGTCATGTGGCGCGTATGATAGAGTAGAAGAAAAGAGTGATCTTTTGAAGGGTTCAGTGGAGAAAGAAGCGAACTTCTGGAAGATTCAATATTGCAAAAACTTGAGGGACACGGATCTGCACTGGTCATATTATGATCTTGAAGACGTTGGTCGTGAAGCTGAAAATGAAAGAGTTCTGGTGACAGACGATGACAGGAATGGAACTGCAAAGTCAATGATGTATCTTAGTTCCACAGCAAAAAAACATTTTCTATCTGAAACTCGCATCCGTCCTCGTTCCTGTTGCCTCAGGTAGTCTGCATTATTGGGAGCAGACTAAGTCACGCAAGCTGAAACACATCTGCCAAGTTACGAAAGAAACCCATATTCTGTTATATTATGTTTGCTTAAGTGATTCTTCAGATTTTGTTATCACATGAGATCGGCCACGCTGTAATCCAGTTCTTGTCGTTGCCTTGACGAATGGTTGTTATTCTTTGTTGAACACATTTTCGTAAGGGAGTGTGGGTCTCTTCCCGATAATATTTTTAACATCAAAACAGCTTTATTATGTTCTAATTTTCATTTTTAATGGCAAAATATTCAATACCTAGTTATCAGAAGCTAAGAGAGTCAACAACTTTAAAAAGAATCAATTTTCATGGTTCGTCTATGTAGATTTACAAAAGATTTCATAATATTATCGCTTACAGGGAAACATGATGTATGTAAGATCCTTTGTAAGCACGGAAGAACATTTTTCGACGGTGCAGATTCAATACATTTTTCACTTTGGACAGACGATGATTTTTTTTTTTTAGAAATAATGTTACATATCCTTATAATATGATCCGACCATGACCAACTCCAGGAACTTCAAAGCCAGTCGTTTCTTCAAACTATTTTGTCATTTAGGTAAAGAGCAAATGAATTATCAGGAAGATTTTGACGTTTTTGGAGGGTGTGTTATCAGCATGCATTTCGTTTTCTGTGCAGAGAGAGAGAGAGAGAGAGAGAGAGAGAGAGAGAGAGACAGACAGACAGAGACAGACAGACAGACAGACAGACAGACAGACAGACAGGCAGGTAGACAGATAGACAGACAAGAGAAGAGACAGAGACAGAGATGACGATGATGATGATGATGATGATGATGATGATGATGACGATGATGATGATGATGCGAGGATGGGGGTGGGGTGGGTAGAATGATGTAGTGAGTGAATAGGACACACATTAAAAGGACAAAGGAAGAGATAAGAGTCTGCAATTGGGGGGTGAGGGGGGGAGGAGGGAGGAAGGGAGAGAGAGAGAGAGAGAGAGAGAGAGAGAGAGGGACAGAGACAGCGACAGAGACAGAGAGAGGCAGACAGACGGACAGACAGACAGAACCGGGGATGGGATTAGAAAGTGCTAAAGAGAGGAACGAGGAGGTGCAGAGAGTCAGACAGGTACGCAGACAGACATGCAGAGAGATCTACTTAGCTAAACATAGCAATGGTAATCACATCTAAAGAAACCAGTCCCCCCCCCCCCCCCCCCCCCCCCAAAGAGAGGAGAAGAGAGGGAGAAGAAATCAAATCATGTGACTTTTCGCTTTCTAACTGGACAATAATTCAATCTCCTGAAAAATTCCAGAGCTGAAAAATCAACACTGTAACCTCCCCTTTTCTTTTCTTTTCTTCTTTTTTTTTTTCTTTATCTCTCCTCTTTCTCTTCTTTTTAAATAGAGTCAGTCCATGGTTTTTTTGTTGTTGTTGTTTTTCTTCTTTGACAAAAGTTGCTTGTTTTTAACCTAGGTAGGAAAGCGAAGTCTGTCTTTCATCTTTTCAAGTTTGCAATTGTTCAGGCACCAGAAACGCTCCATAAACCGCAGTAAAACCAGGTCATCTCTCGTGGTTGATGACGTTACTAGTGACGTCACGGCGGCGACAGGCACCATCAATTCTAGCAGTTTAGCGCCAACAGGCCTTACATTCCTAAGTTACATTATGTGGACGGACACAGAAAAGTTTGAGAAATTTCTGTTCAGATTATATAAAAAAAAAGCTTGTGACAGATGTTATGTGTGTGTGTGTGTGTGTGTGTGTGTGTGTGTGTGTGTGTGTGTGTGTGTTGTGTGTGTGTGTGTGTGTGTGTGTGTGTGTGTGTGTGTGTGTGTGTGTGTGTGTGTGTGTGTGATACAGACAGACAGAAAGACTAGACAGACAGAGAGAGGGAGGGAGGGGAGAGAAAAGAAAAAGAGGGGGAGGGGGTGACAAACAGTCCGACAGACAGATAGATGGACAGAGACAGAAACTGAGACTGGGACAGAGAGAGAGAGAGAGA
>JADBJO010000534.1:412500-422500 GCA_016801955.1 Conus betulinus | reverse complement strand
GGTGTCAAAGATCTCCTAATTAGTAGGAGACAATGAAATGGATTTTTAAACACCGGTTTAGATCACGTTTTCGTTCACTTGGCTAGCGCTTTTAAGCACACCCATACTGTCGAGGAGATAAGCGCGCTTAGAAAAAAAAAAGTTTACCAGAATGGACATGGATAACATGGTTAGTTTTAGATAATTGAAATATATTTTGAAAAACTCATTTGCACAGGAAAGAAAACTGATAGACCTGGTCAATTATTATAGATAACAATCTCTAAAACCTTATGTGCTCTAACTTTCTCAGACATAGAGACAGAAAGGGGAGTCGGTTCACATGCTTTTTTTTTTTTTTTTTTTTTTTTTACGTTTTTGTCCCTTTTTTTTCCATTTCTTTATCGGCGCATGACAATGTACATAGTATGCCCGTGCATTTCAATGATATACAAAATCATCAAGCGAGTCACATTCTTTTTGCTTACATAGATGTATAGATATTGAGACAGGCAATATAATAAAGAGCAACACAAGCAGTTTCAGACCCTCATTAAACCACCCTCAGAACTCAGCCACGCAATATTCAAAAAGCACCATCGCGCCGATTTTTTTTTTTCTTTTACTTTTTTTTTTTTCAATATCCCGAAGACTCGCACACACAAAACAAACATGTACGCACACAGGCATCGACACACATGCGCGTGTTGATGGTAGTTGCATGTTCATTAGTGCTAAGTATGGGATCAATTTTTTCTCGAATTCACTCTTGCGCATTTCTAAACCGTCAATATTTTTTTTTTTTAGTGCAGCAATTATCCTGTAGTTCTCCGGCGTTTTTTGTCTTTTTGTTTTACACCTCAGTTTACGCTGTCTTTCAGATTAAGACATTCATGGAATAGTCACTGACATGGACTAGAGAGAGAGAGAGAGAGAGAGAGAGAGAGAGAGAGAGAGAGAGAGAGAGAGAGAGAGAGAACAACACATCAAAAAGAAAAGCACACACACACACACACACACACACACACACACACACACACACGCACGCACGCACGCACGCACGCCCCCTCCCCCCCCCCCCCCACACACACACACACACACACGCACGCAAGCGCGCGCGCGCGCGCGCGCGTGCGCGTAGACGAAACAAGCCAAAACCTAACGAGTTTCGTTACATTTCCAGCAGGGCGAATAAATGTGGTGTGATCGTGGAATCATGGGCAGCCCATGTGGGGCTGCGATTAACTTGGTAATTGTTTGCTTGCATTCCTCAGCCTCACACACCAGGCGTTTCCCCCCAGTATCCATCATCGTCTTCAACCAGTCAGTGCCAGATCGCCGCGTGTCTTTAACAACGTGAAATGGTGATGTGTGTGTGGACGTTTTCTGGTTACCTTGACAAGCAGACAGTCAGCACTCACTCTCCCTCTTCCGATATGTCTATCCTACTTCAGGAGAATGGGACATGTCACCACAGCTGAAGACAGTGTTGACGCAGCATCACAGAGACGTGAAGGCTGGCATCAGGTGGCAGTTTGTATTACCAACTAACCGGCAGATTTTGACCAAAGACTGTTGTACTTGACCCTTCAAGTCGATGACTCCGAGACCCGGACAGGGATGTTTTATGTTCCGCGCCTTGTTGCTAGGTTAGGGACCATTCTACAATTGTCCTGGCATTTTCTGAAGTTCAAACTTTACCCACCGATTCTGGAATCGTGTCTTCAGCGTAAACATTTTTTTTTTTCAGAATACATGTACGCTTTTGGAACATTAAGTTACGTCGGAATAAGAAAAAAAAAAGAAAGAAAGAAAAAAAGCTTGGTGAATTCTAGAACTGCCCAGGATTTCAAAGAATGCGTGCCATATGTATACACAGACAAATCCAGCTGCGGCTCAACACTGCAGGCATCAAACTAAATATACATGGAGATTCATTTCATGATGGAGGTCATGAATGGAATTCAGAGGTGTCGCCTGGTCTTTTCATTTCCAGCAAAACAAGAAGCTTATAGAAGGCGTGCTTCAAAAAGCGATGAAACTTTTCCCTGGACAGACAAAGTAGTATCCCATATGAGCAAAGACTCGCAAAGACGAACATTCTATGCATGGTGTTCAGGAGACTGAGAGACGATTTGAGATTTACAAATACCTCCATGAGCTTTACAAAGCCATGAAACTGTTACCACTCTCGGCAGCGATACAAACACCAAGGGCCACAGGTGCAGATTGAAGAAACTTAGATGCAGTACAAGATTACAACTTTGTCACGGATGATTGAACGTTCGAATCACCGGGCCAGCAGTTTGTTGAAGAAACCGCAGCATTTTATACTCCCACGTGGTCCTCAAAAGTGCTCGGTAGACCTTATTTCAAAAATCGCACTTTTCTTAACGTCCACTGCTTTTTTTTTTCGTTTTGTTTTTCGAACAATATGATTCTGTCCACAATTGATGTTTTCAGGAGCGTTTGGCCAAACAGAAGGCTCTCATCTTCCCATTACTTTGTCCAGAGACCGATTAAAGCAGTAGCAAGGGGTAGGGAGTGAGAGTAGGGTTGGGGGTGGGGGGGGGGGGGATGGATGGCCCTGATGGGGGAAAGAAAAAAGCGAAGAGAGGAGATGAAGACAGGTAATAGTGTAAATAGAAGTGGGAGGGGATGCTATACAAACAGTTTTCCTGTCAGTGTTTCTCATAACTCTTTGTGTCTTTTTTCTTTCTTTCTTGCCTAATTTCTTTCGTCCCTTACTTCTTTCTTTCCATCTTTCACTGTTATTTTTTTTCTTCTGTTGGTGCAAGAGCACTGACGTGGGAGAAAGGAGGGAGACAGGAGGGGGGGCAGAGGGAGGAGAGCGAGATTGTATGTTCATATTGCGTCTCTCTCTCTCTCTCTCTCTCTCTCTCTCTCTCTCTCTCTCTCTCTCTCTCTCTCTCTCTCTCTCTCTCTCTTTTTCACCAGGCAATGAAGCAGAAAGAAAAGGAGCTGGGGATATGGGAAAAGGAAAGGGAGGGAGAGTGAGGTAAGGGAGGGAGTGTGTGTGTGTGTGTGTGTGTGTGTGTGTGTGTGTGTGTGTGTGTGTGTGTGTGTGTGTGTGTGTGTGTGTGTGTGTGTGTGTGTGTGTGTGTGTTCAGGTACAATATGTTTATTCCTGATAAGAACACAAACGAACATTCGTAACATGTGTTAATGCATTTATATTAGTGGAGACAAAAAAAAAAACAAAAAAACACAGGTCAAGACAGAGGATTCAAGGGAAAACAAGATCATCATCAGAGGAGTGAACTCATTTCCAGTGTGACATGGAGGCAAATTATGAGTGATGAGGAAAGCTGAATAAGAGAGCGTAAGAAACGGGACGAGAGAGAGAGAGAGAGAGAGAGAGAGAGAGAGAGAGAGAGAGAGAGAGAGAGAGAGAGAGAGAGTGTGTGTGTGTGTGTGTGAGCCAGCCACCCAGCCAGACATACAGACAGACAATACAAATACGGAGACAGACACAAAGAGATGTGTTGTTGTCCATGTCCACAGGATTAAAGAATTGTCAGCACACTTCCTTTTAGCACACACTTTTTTACGCATGTACGAACAGGCGAGCGCGCGCGCGCGCACACACACACACACACTCTCTCTCTCTCTCTCTCTCTCTCTCTCTCTCTCTCTCTCTCTCTCTCTCTCTCTCTCTCACACACACACACACACACACACACACACACACACACACACACACACACACACACTCACCTCTCCTTTTTCAGGCAAATAAACCTAGGCCGTGCAGAGAGTGCCGGTCCATCCGCTTGACTCTTTACCTAGAATGAAAAAGAAAATCGGTGTTACAAAAATATTACAAAGAAACAGGAGCTGATTTTAAAGCAAATACGCAAAAAAGCTGTATTAGCAAAATAAACATTGTAGAATGGACCGCTAATGTCCAGTCTGTACAGTAGGAACACATTTTATCGACTGCAATGACAAACAAACAAACAAAGAGACAACTTTTCAATTTTAAACTGTGATGAGAGAAGAACAAATAAAGACTGACGAGAACAAAAAAAAGTCACTACGGTGGAAAATAGGGACGACAGTTAAGAAAACCTACTCCTAAAAATAAAACAAAATAAAATGAAATAAGCTAAAATTAGATTAAAAAAAATAAATCAGTTTAAATTAAATTAAAATAAATTGCAAAAAAAGAAAGATAAAGAAAAAAAAAAGAGGAAGGGGGAGGGGGCGGGGGGGCAAGGGAGCGAATATCACAGAGTGGCTGAAAAGGGGGGGGGAAATCTTTCAGCTTAACATCACAACAAGTAGAAGGATACTATTTATACAGAATTATCTCCCCTGCATTCCCCACCCCCAACCCCACCCCACCCCACCCCAGCCGGAAGCTACAAGACCAATCAGCTCAAGTCATGAAGCCAGCCAGTTCAAGTCAAATCAAGTTCCGAATACTTTATCTTTTTTTTTTTTTTTTTTTTTTATATATATATATATATATATGTGTGCGTGTGTGTGTGTGTGTGTGTGTGTGTGTGTGTGTGTGTGTGTGTGTGTGTGTGTGTGTGTGTGAATTCTGAAATGGCATGAAACGCACGGTGCATAATCAAAGGTCACGCAGAACAGTACCATCACACAGTGCCATCTCTATCATCATGGACACTCGAAAAGGGACAGACATTTCATGTTCAATGGTTGACTCGCCTTTCACAGTGCATCTTTTGTCCCTTCCTGCTAGACCTTTCACACAATCCAACTCTCCTCTTTCCCCCTACCTCCGCTTCCTCTTACCACCCTCCTCTCTTTTTTCTTTTTCTTTCTCTTCCTTTTGTCGCTTTTGTCGCTTTCTTTTTTTTTCCTTTTTCTTTTCTTTTTTTTCTTTTTTGTTATTTTTTTTTTTTCAGATTATCACAAACTAATTCGAAATGAAGTACCTGTATAAATTGTCTGCCATCACTTAGATGTATGGACGGGACATGAAACAGAATTGTTTTCTTTCTTTTTCCAAAAACACAAAATAGGAAACGATTAAAACCAACAGCAATTACATAGATGAATGAGTAATAACAAATCAAGTACGTGCACTATGACTTGATACATTTTTGTTCAGCAAACCCAAATTTGCAGATTAAAAAATAAGTGATGGCTCTGGTCAGGTTTTATACAGAAATTATAAACCACAGCCAAGTCATTGATAATTCTTTGGACCATGTTGAAACCAATCGATACATTTTAAATCCTCTAAAAAGCTATTTCCGCGCCACAGATTTGTGGTGAATCACAAAATATTCATGTGGTTTAAAACCACTGATGAAGGAATGGAAATAACCATATCGGTTATCATTCTCCAACCCGGAACGCCAGTTTGTGCTAACGAGACAAAATTACCCCATCTCTGAACTCAGCTATGCAAGTTTGAAACCAGAGAGAGAGAGAGAGAGAGAGAGAGAGAGAGAGAGAGAGAGAGAGATGGGACAGACAGATAATAGCCAAAGCAATTCGAAGAGCTTGGAAAAGACATCAGCAATGATCTTGAACATAAAACGGCTGCATGATGCACCAACTTCTACTTAAGCCGCGTTTTAAGAAAAAAAAAAAAAAGAAGAAACAAACAAGAAAACAGCTTGCTCAAATTTGTGGGACAGGAAATGATGGACGCCCAAAAGCATTCATTCTCCCCTTCTTTTGTGTGCAGACCCTTCCGAGCTTTAAGAACAAGTGCACTGAGAAACTTTCATTTAACACAGCCATAGAAACGTATGTCCTGCGATGATGAGCGAAGAACTGCTTCATCCTCGAGAATTGACAAATTTCTTGTGTTTTTTTTTGTGTCCGTGGTATTTACTAATCAGGATTGCAGGAAGTGGTTGACAGTAACAGATTGTCATCAGCTACGATTCTAAGAAGTCAATGATGTGACAGACAGAGAAATAGAGAAGAACGAAGATAAATGGGTTGATATTTTTGGAAGGTGGTGTCCGCAAATAGAGTAGGGGGTTGGCGGAAGTAAGGATAGGATGGGGATGCGGGATGCAACTGATTTTAAAAAGAACTAGTATAAACAACTGGAATGTTCATTACCATTTATCATGGTGTGCACACACAGATAAGGGAGAAAGGGGAGTGAAGGAATATGTCCGTGCAGAGAGGATCGTTGGCTTGTGTCTACAGAAATCTTTTTTATTAAAAACGTTTACAAATCAAGGTTATCAATGAATGTCCTCAGCTCAAGTCAGGAGTGATTTGTGACGTTTTTTAAGCACTGAACATGGACTCAGCAAAATCAGTTATTGTTTTAGAGGTTTATGTCATGGAGATAACGTTTGCTTTCTGAAATATTCCAACCTGAATTTGCGTTGTACGAAGGTATGTCTAAATAACTGTATCTTAGGCAAAAGAGACATTTTTTCTGAAAAAAAAACATGTTTTAAGTTCAAAATTTTAAAAGAAAAATCAGTTGAATGCGCGTGACGCAAGAGGATAAACTAATGTGGTATATTATGAAATGAAATCTTAAAGGAGGCGGAGAACAGCAAACGTAAACAGTCAGAAAAGGTATTTCTTGCCCCTATGATACAAATTAGATACTCCCTCATAACTCCATACGAATGCTGCTTACGGCACCAAATCGCCTTGTAGAAATGAGTTGTCAACACAGAGCACACAGAATGAGGCTATTAACCGAGTTCCGTTTGTGAACGCACGCATAACATCTTGCATACAGGTAAAATCACATCACCAACTTTCGAAAGAGAAGGCCAGTTTGGCCGCTGGGCATGGATGACACGTTACGCATAGCATGCACCCTGCGTGAGAAGTGGAACGAATGATGATGAAGTAAGGGAATTGAGTGAACGATATTGAACGATATGACAGGATGACACGGGAAACGACTGAATGAAGCGCCTGCTGGCAGCTCTTGAGTCGACTCTACCCAGGTAGGCAGCCCGTTGTGTAAACAAGTGTGGATTGTAAAGCGCCCAAAGCTTGGTCTCTAGTCGAGGATGGGCGCTATGTAAGTATTCGTAATAATAATAACAATAATAAAAGAACAATCAAAGCCACATCCCCAAGAGGATTCTCTACCAGGCTGCCCATATATCCAACATATCTACACAGCAAGAAGAACTGGAGATATGAACGAACAAAAGTTAACATTTAAACAAGACTGGCGCAGTCTTTTTCATCTTGAGTATAGTCAGACAAACACAGGGATGCACAGTAACAAATACAAGTAATCTCGCTTTGATTTGTACCAAAGGAAATCTTAAAGGGGGGGTGGGGAATAGTAAACAGCAAGATGACTTCTGCTAGGCGATTTGGTGTCGTAAACATTTGTTTAGAGTTATGGGCGTGTATTTGTTTCACGATGGGTACAAGAGATACCCTACTTGTTTGTTATAAGCCTGGAGCTATGGCCACACTAGTCCTGATAAATGTCTTTACCTGGACAATTTTATCACGAAATTGTGTGTTGATATTACAAACTTTCATAGCCCGTTTGCTTTCATTGCAAAATCATCCAGTGACCTATACTAATTATCAAGTCTATTGCGCTGTCTACACTGAACTTCCAAACCGTTCGGTGCGTGCGTGGTCAGATAAAGATTCTCTTCATGTATTTGTTAATACTAGATAGTCTTGAAAGGAAAAGACACCCCATGGTTCTCTATTCAGTGGTCTACCTGGAAATGCTAAAAAGATACTTATTGTCTGCAAAACATATGTGTTTGTTTATTCAGCTCTTTCGGACCGTTAATTTCAGTTTCAATTTCCTCAAGGAGGTTTTACTGAGTGCGGACTAGTCCATATACTATACACCACATCCGCTAAGTTTCGAGACCACACTGCGCATGATTTAAAGCTGATGGATACATAAAGTAATGACTAAGTTGAGAGAATGTAAGAAGAAGGTCTCATAGATACGACTTAGCAGATGTGTAACTTACGCAGTTACCCAACGCGCTGCAAGGATTAGCTTTATATATAGAGGGAGCACGATCAGATTCAACGGTATCCTGTACTTTAGAAGAGTTACAACGAGTTAAGAAGTATGACAAAGCAGATGATCAAGAAGTTTTCATAGCCACCATCTATTGGTTTAACTCACTCAAGTCGCTAGACATAATTTGAATGAGTTCGCACCTTTGCAGCGAGAGAGAGAGAGAGAGAGAGAGAGAGAGAGAGAAAACACGTGAACTCAACCAACACATTCCACAAATAACACTGCCGTTCAGAAAGGAAAATTATCAGCCGAACACTTCACCTGACGAAATAGCTACCACACTTTCCGAGATACGAGTCCAACTCTTCAAAACGGAAAAAAAAAAAAAAAAAAAAAAAAAGAAAGAAATCTCAGCCTTCCTTTTATTTCCTTTTTATTTCTAACCCCCCTTCGCCTTTCCTTCTCTTTGATAACAACGATAGCTCATTTCGGAACGAGCTAGCTAACCCCCAGCGAGTACAGCCCGTTTATTAATCCTTCCTGCTCCCCTGTTTACAACCCTCTCAGCCGCCGGAACGGCTCGATACAGCGGGCTTTGAAATCTCGCCTTCTCACGCGGATGATGACGCCGTTTGGCGACGCCATGGCGGCGCTGTCAACTGTTATTTTCAGAAGGGGGCTGGGCAGCAGGTGGGTGTAAAATTCCACTAGAACATGTCCGGGGACCCCTGGCGGCGGGCGGAAACAGGAGAGGAGTGTGCTGGCCTGGAAAATGGAGGTATAATGAGCCTCCGAGTAGATGAGGAGAGAAGTAATTGAAGGAGAGCTGGACTCGGCCAGTGAGGGGCGTCCATCAGAAATCGATGCAGGCAATGTCGGTGGTGAATATAGGCTTGCTGTGTTTGTGTCAGTGGAGGTTATCACACGTCTCTCTCTCTCTCTCTCTCTCTCTCTCTCTCTCTCTCTCTCTCTCTCTCTCTCTCAGTCTCTCTCTGTTGACCAATTCTCTCTCTCTCTCTCTCTCTCTCTCTCTCTCTCTCTCTCTCTCTCTCTCTCTCTCCCCCCCCCCCCCCCTGTGTGTGTGTGTGTGTGTGTGTGTGAACTGTGTTTCTCTCTCTCTCTCCTCTCTCTCTCTCTCTCTCTCTCTCTCTCTCTCTCTCTCTCTCTCTCTCTCTCTCTCTCTCTCTCTCTCTCTCTCTCTCCTTCTCTCTCTCTCTCTCTCTTTTGTGCCTTTTTCTTATGTCGCTCTTCGTTCTTATTCCTATCTTGGGCTTTTGATCGTTTTTTTTTCCATCCTTTTCAGTTACCTCCCTGTGTTGTTCTTTTATATATTGTTCTCTCTCTCTCTCTCTCTCTCTCTCTCTCTCTCTCTCTCTCTCTCTCTCTCTCGGCAACGAACACACGAACTTACTTTCAGCTACAGTGAAATGCATTGAACGACACAGACTTGGAAACACAGCCCTAAGAAGCTCACGTTGGTTCAGGAAATCAAAGAAAGAACGAATGCTGTTTAATGTCCTTTCATACATACAGAAGACTGAATCCAGATGACGAGTTAGGAACACTTTCGTTCCTGACTTGATTGACATATTTTCTTTTTCTTTGTTTGTTTGTTTTGTTGTTTCGCTTTGTTTTGTTTTTTTTTTTGTTTGTTTATTTTTTGGGGTACTGTTGTTATTGTTAAGTTGTAATTGGATTGGTTTATTTTGTCTTCTCAACAAAAATAGCTTGCACAAACAGGGCTGGAGCATTGGTTATCAGGTCAAGGACGCAATTAGAGTCAGATGTGTTTGTGTATTGACATGTGGCCATGATTGTAAAATGGGTATATTTAGCGTCCTGGGTCTAATTCGGATCTGCATAGTCTGGATAAAGCACTAAACAGTCGGTGTTACGGTCGTTTATCTTTTCTTAAGTGCGACTGTGTGCGCCATCTCTCTCTCTCTCTCTCTCTCTCTCTCTCTCTCTCTCTCTCTCATCAGGTCTGTAAATGTATCACAGACGTAACATCATGTTTGAAGTCCGTCTGTTTCTTTTGAACAGAACTGGACATCCAGGTGCTCTGTCTTGCATCGTTTTGTA
>JADBJO010000534.1:395000-407500 GCA_016801955.1 Conus betulinus | reverse complement strand
CACTCAACCGTCCGGCCCTGACAAAGAATACAGCCTCGTATTCCTGATGGGGTCTCAGACCAGACCGGACAGAAGCCAACATCTACATTCTATTCTACTGAAGGGAACGCTTTGAAATTGTACCCGGTGTAATTTACAGCCTTTTCAGAAGGTGTCGACATCCGGCTGTCACAACATGTATATTATGCCCCGTGACGTCCCCGGTTCAATTCTCTCGAGAGTTTATCGATTACTCCATTGTGACATCCGAAGACAGTGCAATTGAAAGCGCTCGCATGGCCACAGCCGCCTGTTGGCCAGTGTCGTTTACCATGCTGAAGGTACGGGTTGACGTCCCCTCGCCCAATGGCCCTAGAGACAGGTTGTGACCCTACAGAGCCAACGGTTGACCGAACGTTCATCTGCCCTCTCCAGAAACAGGTCGGTGCCAACGGCTTTCCCTGACAATCGCTTAGGCGTTTGCAGAACTAGACGAATCATGCAGCGGCAAGGTACGCACGCACGCACGTAAGCAAGCGCGCGCGCGCGCGCGCGCACACACACACACACACACACACACACACACACACACACACACACACACACACACACACAGCATGCACACACGCACGCACACACACATACATACACTCACGACAGAGCTGGAAAAAACGAACGTGAAGTTTAAATAATCTAGTTTCCAGTTCATCTTCCCGTTTAAAATCTACTTTATCTTCGAAATGAACAAGGTAAATTTTTTGTCTTAAACACTTTAGAGGAAAGAAAAAAAAAAAAGTTTTCGAATGATGTTCAGCCCTTTATTTTATTTTTTTTTTTTTATTTTCCTTTGTTCTCCCATGCACCCACAACAACAACTCTCCTCACTGGACGGAAGAGGTTCCTGGTGTCAGAGGTTCAGCATAACGGAAGGCGGAACCTATTGTTCTCTTTCCGCCGTCTTGGGCCATCCCTGACCTGAATTGAGTCCTCATTTACTGCTGGGTGGACAGAGTGGGTTTCCGAGCCGTACAGATCCGACCCCAAGCGCGGTTCGAACCCACCAGCGTCAGCTCCGCAGGCAAATGCTCCACCCATCGGATTGAGGACCCTTTATGTAGATTTAGAAAGAAAACGAGTTAGTTATCGCCACAGATACAGATTCAGACAAACAGATTACAGGACAAAACACAATGTATTTCAACCTCTTGGGGCTTCTTCAGGCGAAAACAAACAATTAGGACAGTGAAAACGAAGAACGAGAAACCACTTGTCTTCTCATGCTCGGCGCAAAATGGCTGTTGGATGAAAACGAGGGCCTTGTTTTCATCCAACAGTCATTTTGCGCCGAATATGAGAGAGTAAGTGGTTTCTCTTTCTTCGTTTGCACTGTTTTAGTTGTTGTTTGTTGTTTGTTTTTACCTGAAGAAGACCCAAGCGGTCGAAATGCATTGTGTTTTGTCCTGTCATCTGTTTGTCTCTATGTGTATCTGTGGCAGTAACTAACCCCTTTTCTTTCTAAATTTTGCTTCATTTCCCGCCCTCAGTCACTTCGTTTTGAAACAAACCCTTTATTCAGGTTCAAGATCTACGTCTTTTTTTTTCCTTATGGATCTTCTTGGTTTTTCGTATACTGTTCATGTACTTTGAAAAATAAGTCTGAAGGAGATCATCTTTCTTCATGACTTCCAATCTTTTTTAACGATTTTCAAAAATTCAGTGATACATTGTGGACAATGAATTCTTCTATAATGTAGGTCACCATTCATTATGTAAAGAGTATGAAACCCCATTTGATAACGTAGTGTTAGGTAAAGATGAAAATGATCAAATTTAGGATATACGACTGGTTTTTTTTTTTTTTTATCAACGTGGTGGCGCGCTCCGGAATGGAAGGCTTTGTCACACTGGCTCCTCGACTTAAAATCGTCGTCAGTGTTGGGCTTCCTGTGTGGTGTTCTGCGTACACTAGATGAGAGCAGTTGTCCCGTTTCATACATGCAAACTCAGTTAGTAGAGCGCCGGATCCGTAATCTGAGGGTCGCGGGTTCGAATCTCCGCCGGGTCGTTGCGGTGCAGAGGAATTTTTCCTTCGGAGTTAACATTGGTTCTGACTCCATTTCCCATACAGTCCTTCGAACGAGACGATAAACCGAGGTTCCGTGTGTGAACGCACGCATAGTATCTTGCACACACGTCAAATCCCATCACCAACTTTCGGGAGAGAAGGCCACTTTGGCCGTTGGTATGGATGACACGTTACACATAGCATGCACCTTTCCCGAAGATTGAGTATGGCTGCCTTAATGGCGGGATAAAAAAAAACGGCCATACACACAAAACTCCACTCCCTTTGTTGGGCAGATATCTATACAGGGAATGTCAGCCGGAGCATCAGCCTGCGTACGCAGAAGAAGAAGAATACAGGCAAGGTGGTGAGCGTTCTCGCTTGCTTGGCGAGGGTCAGTGTTACATAGCACACTTTCTAGCCGCGAGCGGAGCTAGGAAAAGGGCGAGAGTTCTGTGGACTGTCTTGGGGCTGTCTGGGACACGAGGGGAAATGGCCGACAGTTGTGACGCGCTGTGATTGGTGCACTGAAATGTTGTAACGTTCTCTGGTTCGAACATAAAATAGGCAAAACGCCAATCCTTCGACAGCAAGCAGAGCCTGAAGAAGCAGTCACAATGTCAACTCGAATTTGTGTCTTTCGCTCGTTTCTTCTCTTTCCTCGCTTCTCACATCCCACATCGCAGAGGAGATACGCTTGCCATCTTTCGAGGTTTCGTGTCTATGAAACTCGTATCAGAGACCGCTGTTAATCTCCGAGCTTGGCAGCTCACGTACACATTTCAGACGAATACTTTTGATAATAAAGCGGACTCCCCAGCACAGTATGTATGACCTTCACCCTTCCTCTATCCTGACCCAAACCGCATTCTTAACCTTAACCCTAACCTAACATGACCCTTACCGTAATTCTTACCTAATCCTAACAGTAACAAAACCTGACCCAAACTTCCATTGTTACGTTGTGCTGACGGTATGGGAAGGTGGAGTTGTCTTCTACTTTGACTTTCCACTGTCCATGAAGAAAAAGAATGTCCGATACCGACTGAACTCGGCAGCAGTGCCCCTCCACTCCGCTCAGGCCCATAACTACAGAAGTCGTCGTCAGGGAAACCTGAGGACCGCAGACGCCTGAGGACCGCCTGAAGACAGCAGTGCGGTGTCTCCTTTAGTGGGTTGCCTCAGGACAAAATGGTTTGTTGGTTGATTTCTGTGACTTGCCGTCGCTTGAGATTCAATGGGACAATATGTGTATGGAATGTGTGGAATGAGCGGCTGTCGAGTAATGACGCCATGTAGGGCAGACACATGTGTCTAAACGCATGAAGATGTGACTAGCCGCAAAAATAATCATGTTTGTCCAGTCAATTTGATTTCAGATAGGAACGAGAACAGATACAATTGTGCGGATGGTAATGGAGAAAAAAAAGATTCTTTGAGACACGTCCCATGTGCTGGAAGACATACCTTTCAGTCCCCCCCCCCCCCCCCCCCCCCCCCCCTACTGTTCCATCGAACTGCAATTCTGGCACTCTTTCTGCTGTTGGTTTTGTTGCTGTTTCTCCTGATCTGGAAGCTGCTTGCAACATTTAAAAAGAGGTGAACAAAATCTGAAGGAAGTATGAAAATAAACACAAACGGCAACCGGCGATTCCTGGTAAAGGGTAACGTGTCTGGAGTTAGGCACATGCTCCTGTGGGTTGATTTGTGGGTGGCTTTGTCTCTGACGTGTTTTCAGCATCATATTTGTATAGGGACACCGCGGTTGGCTGGGCTTATAAACATAAAGGCTATAAATCCCAGTAGAACTGTGTGCTGGATCTTACCGGTGTATTTTGATGCCATAATTAGAGGAGGCTCTTTGGGAGGGAATGGTGTGGTTAAAAAGGCATTTGGTGTCTTCAGTAAGCTGCTGGGAGCACGCAATGGCATCGTTTTACCTATGAGACATTTGTCTGAGGATCTTGGACTGCCTTTGTCATTTTTTTTTCTGTGATGACAAATCCTCCCTGCTCTCTCTCTCTCTCTCTCTCTCTCTCTCTCTCTCTCTCTCTCTCTCTCTCTCTCTCTCTCTCTCTCTCTCTCTCTCTCTCTCTGTCTGTCTGTCTGTCTGTCCTTTTGTCTGTCTGCCTGTCTGTCTGTCTGTCTGTCTGTCTGTCTGTCTCTCTCTCTCTGTCTGTGTGTGTGTGTGTGTGTGTGTGTGTGTGTGTGTGTGTGTGTGTGTGTGTGTGTGTGTGTGTGTGTGTGTATACGCACCTGCCTGCCTGTGAGCGTGCGTAGTTTGTGCGCACGCGCTTGTGTGTGCGTGTATGCTTGCGTGTGTGTGTATGTGAATGTGTGTGTGTTTGTGTAGTAGTAGTAGTAGTAGTAAGGGGAATCAGCAGCAGCAGCAACAGTAGTAGTAGTAGCAGCAGCAGCAGCAGCAGTAGTAATATTAGTAGTAACAGTAATAGTAGTGGTCGTAGCTGCAGTAGTAGGCAGTAGCAGTAGGGGCAGCATTACATATGTTATAGCGATAGCCGGTGTTTATGTTGCCTCTGTAGCTGTTTTTGTTGCTGTTGCTGTTATGCTAATACTGTTGCTGCTATTCGTATCGTGATGGTTGTCTACCTTGAAAAAAGAACCCTCAAGATACCTAATTGTCTTGCTGCTGCTGATTACCACGTCTGCAAATGAATACTTTGGAATATAGCTTTAAAAGGTATTTGGATTCATCGATTTATCACCACTGTCATTATCATCATCGTCGCGTCAACAGCTTTGTAACCACCACCACCACCACCACCACCATCATCATCACCATCACCACCATCATCATCATCATCATCATCATCATCATCATCATCATTACCATCATCATCATAATCATAATCATCATCATCATCATCATCATTACCATCATCATCAGCATCATCACCACCATCATCATCACCATCATCATCATCATTACCACCATCATCATCATCATCATCATCATTACCGTCATATCATCATCATCATCATCACCATCATCATCATCTCATCATCATCGTCATCATTGCCGTCACTGTCATCGCCTACATTACCACGGTACTGTTTACATTAGTTAGGACCATTATCGGCATTGGAATGGGAATGAACCATGGTAGTCCAGGTCCTCCTCCTTGATTCTGGGAGCTGGGGAGGTAAGGAGGGGGGAAGGTGGTGTTGTCATGAGGGGGGGGGGGGGGGGGGGGGCGAGGGTGGTGATGGGAGTATGGGGTGGAGAGGGTACGGAGAAAGGTGGTGCTAGAAGGGATGCGGATAGGGAAGGAGGTGGTATGAAATAATCCTACAAATGCAAAGAACACTGCTAGAAACCACACACACACACACACACACACACACACACACACACACATATTGTTGGCCTATCCTTACGCATCAGCATAACAACATGGTGGAGAAAATATGAGAACAAAAGTGATTTTCCGCATGACGAAGTCCCCACAGCAGAACACACCCACCACACCGCAGTCTGATCTCGCTTCAGCGTGAGTGGCGAGTGCGCCTCACACACGCAAAACCCTCATCCGGACTAGAATACTATTTGCATCTAAGAAATGAAGTGGAGCAGGATCTAGTCTTTTCTTTGTGTTTGTTGTTGCCTTTTGGTTTTGTTTCGTTTTTTTTTTTTGTTTTTTTTTTTTTCTTTTTTGTATCGTCTATTTTACGGGTCTGACCGATATTTATATTCCAAAATACCCACACACACACACACACAACGTCGAGAGTGAAGGGACCATAGGAAAGCATAGCACCAAACTTACTTCATCGCTAAACGAATTGAACCAGATCACGACAAAGCAGAAACACGGCGTTTCGACACGGAGACCTTCTACGCACAGGATGAGCAGACATTTTTTTTTTTCAAATGACAGGGAGGTAACTGTTGTGGAATGGTGTCCTTGGTTTTTTTATCGCTTTGTTCTTTTTCTTTTTTTTTCCAATTAACTGGTAAGTGTCGAGAAATGCGAAGAGAACCAACAAAATCAAGCAAACAAACCAAAGGATGTTGAAGATATACAAAACGATGCGATGCAATACAACGTAAAGCATCGATGTCATAATGTCTTCAAAAGGGAAGAAAAAATAACGGATATGGCAGAGAAAAAAAAAATGAAAAGGGGGAAGAAAAGAGGGGAAACAAATAAATGGGAAAAAAAAGTTAATCAAAATTGAACTGCCATACTTCAACGCATTACTTACGGAAAAGATGGTTTCTGCCCTAAACTACTTTACGTTATTGTATAAGTTTCTCTCATGTTTGTAAATTGTTCACACACATATTCTTGTTGATGACGTCATTGCTGCTTCCACTCCCTCCCTCACATTTTTCATGTTATTCATTTTGTTTTTTCTACTACTTTAATTTTTTTTTTTTTTTTTTTTTTTTTTTTTGGGGGGGGGTTTTTTTTTTTTTGTTTTTTTTTCTTTTTCTTTTTTTTTCGATGTTTCCTTAACAAAATCCCAAGCACGAGGTGAAATGCTTAGTATATTATGAATGTATTGAATCGCCAATATATTGTAAATGTCTATTTGAGCACAGTATAAGCCTAGGGCTTGTTGTTGCTCATTTGTCCTGACAATTATGAAGATATTCTGTTGTTTCTGAAATGAAAGTTGTTTAAACCAACGTAAGGCATGGAGAGCAGTGCAGTACGGCAGTGCAGTACAATCCCATGCATGAAAGACGTAATGCAATGCAATAAGCACAGTATAAAACAATGCAGTGCAGTACTGCGCTGTGCAACACGACACAATGAAATGGAATATAGCTCAATGCAATGCAAAACAATGCGATATACAATACAATACGAAAAAGAATGCAGAACTGTGCAGAGGAATGCAATACAAAGCACAATACAATACAACACAATGCAATGCAATACAACACAATGCAATACAATACAACACAATGCAATACAATACAACACAACACATTACTTACTGGTGCCCCGCCGAGGTATGCTCTGCTTTACGATGCAATACGATGCAATATGATGCAATACGATGCAATACGATGCAATACGAGGTAAAACGAGGTAATACAATAAACACAACACAATATAAACACTGACTTGCTGTGAAAACTTGTAAGTGTCATCGAAAAAAGAAAAAAAAAAAGCAAATCACAGTATCGTGCAACTCTCTCTCTCTCTCTCTCTCTCTCTCTCTCTCTCTCTCTCTCTCTCTCTCTCTCTCCACTCTCTCTCTCTCTCCCCCCCCCCCCCCCCCCCCCCCCCCCCCCCCCCCACCTCTCTCTCTCTCTCTCTTGCTGTCCCATCTTCTGTGCCCACCTCAGTGGCATTGCACCCACGCCGTCCACTCCGAACCCCAGTCCACAACTACAGCCACAGCCCGGCCCTGCCCGCCACATCCCCGGCACCGGCAATCCACAGGGGGCAGTCAATGTCAAATGGTCATGAGGCAACCCACCAGAGGAGACGCTGCACTGCTTCCGAGTCACGTTGGGTGGTATTCAATGGTGCCTGTTCTGATTCACCATGCACCGAAGACCACCTTCTAAGCTCCCTACTGACGACAATAATTGCCCAGTTGCGGCGCAGGCGTGAGTGAGCTCTTCCTCCGGAGAGCGCCATCCCGTCCATCCAACGACATCTTCCATAAATGTGCCGATACCGATGACCCAACAAAATCAAACCAAGACCATGGACATGAAAAAGCAATCAAAACTGAGGTCACCATGACATCAAGGTATGGAGGCCACAGAATTTGAGACTTTTTTTTTAAATGGTGATTGAAGAGAATGATGAAGATGACGCTACGGATTTCTCTTCTGGTCTGAGCTGACTCTACGCTTAGCAGGGCTGCACCCTGCGCGTATTGTCATAATATATTCCGGCGTCAACCACGCCCGAGAGATACAGCATCTGCAGTGTTGGTCAGGAAATTTGAGCAACACTCACCGAGACACATCCATTGAGTGGATAAAACTCGACTGTGAGGTTCCAGTCTTCCAGCTGAATCCATAGCAAACTCAACCCTGGGTAGGAGCCGGTCGGGGCAGAAAAAATTCCACAAATAAATGGCTCTGTTGAGAATCGAATTCACGACCTCCCAGGCCTGAGTCCGCGACGCTAACCATTTCGCCAGGGTGGCTGATTGTTCGTTTGTTTGGGTTGGTTGGTTGGTTGTTTCTTGAGTGATTTGAAATAACAAAATGTTATAAACCTGAATGCTTAAAGAACATCAAAGCTGGACATGAAACTCAACTTATTCTCTGTACAGATAGAGCGATTATCTCGCACATTTTGTTTCAGTCGCATGGTACTTTCTTTGCCATGCAAAAAAGTGTGAAAAAAAAGTGGAAAAAGATTGACCAGACCAGAACAGAAAATAAAAGCCTGTTCTTTGGATTGCGGAAGGACGGGATGAGGGTTTGGGCTGTACACTGCAAGTTCCTATTATTTCCTATCTTCCCATTTGTTCCTCAGGATCCGCAAAATTCTAGCGTATGTACTTTAGCGGAAGGGGGAGGGAAAGGGATATTTTGGTTGAAAAAGAAAATCAAAGAAAATACGCATTTGTAACTTTCCAGAATCTTCTTTTTTTCACACATTATGTGTACTGATTGTGCAATCTTTTTGACTTTGCAAGCTGATATTTTTTCTACCGATTTGTAATCATTAAATAGCTATTGTCATGTCACATCTGTCACTCGGTCAATTTTTAAACTGCATTTTTTTAAAAAAAAGAAAACTCTCTACTTCCCGTCAACGTAAGTGTAAGATGATGGGACTGGATAGCGTGACCCGTTATCTTTCCCCCTTTTTTTCTAGAAACACATATGAATGGATTATGATCTTATTTCGATTTTGTCGACCAGATTTAATCAACCATTTCTTACTTGAACATAGTTTTTTGACGCAAACGCCGTGCGGTAGTATGTGTCCAAAGCAATTGCGTCGTTCGAAATGAAATCTTTTTTTCACAGCCGAGCTCAAGTTGTACCCCACACAGGAAGATGAACAGGAGAACATGTTTAGAAGTCCATAAAGAATTGAATTACCTCCCGTACTGCACTAGAACGACTTGCGCTCACGACAGCGCTTTTCCTTAGATTCCCTATCTTGGGATTAGGAGAGGGTTGTAAAAAAAAAAATCTCCGTTGGTTCATGAAGCAAATTGATATTGAAGGTCAAGGAGGGAGTGTGAAGACTGCCTTTTGAATGTCGTTAGTGATGAGTTTCACTTGATGTGTATGAAAATAATGCGGAAACGGTGTATACATAATTGATATTGGAATTGGAGAAGTTCTCATCACTTGCGTGAAATGATGTCAGGGATGTACAAATAAGGTGGAGACTTGCAAAACATCCCTCGAGGAATGAATGGGGAAAAAAAAAAATCGTCCCCCATTTGCTTGGTATTCATTCTAAGTAATTATTGTTGATCGAATGTGTGCGTGCATTGAACACAATTAAAGACAAGCTTATTCTGCTGCTATTCTTGTTGTTTAATTGTCTACCTGAATACTCTTAGGAGAATCAAAGGATTCAGTTTAAGGAAGTCCTGTTTTCGTCCATGCAAAAAGCAAAAAGACTTCATCACCATAGTGTCACACACACACACACACACACACACACACACACACACACACACACACACACACACACACACACACACCACACACACACACACACACACACACACATTTTTTAACGGTTTGTACCAAAGCAAAAAAAAAAAAAAAAAAAGAGAGTTTCAGATGATACACAATATTAAATTTATGAAATGTAGCCGTCTCTAAGTCCTTACATCACTGTAGTCTGTGACGTCCCACCGAAGGTCATGAATTCTGTGTATTGCAGGGTATATGTGACAGAAAGCTTGCTTGGGCAATCCTTTTTTTTATGAGTATTTTTCTTTCTGCTTGTTCCCTGTGCTTCAGGTCTAGATTAGGGCTAGGTGAAGCGGTTCCACAGGCAGGCAGTCAGACTCACGCTCGCGCAACGTTGAAACAACAACCAGAGACGAACAAACAGAAGAGAGTTTTCCCTTTCAATAGCTACTAATGTTTGTTCACTATTTACACAAACTACCTTTAGCCATAAGTTCACATGATCATTATCATGCACGTATGTTTTCTATACAAAATCATTGACCAGACTCCCATAACAAACAGTGCCGGAAAAAAAAATCTCTTTCGCAAACAAACACCCAGGTTCTCACAGACATCTAAAACAATCGTCTTTTTTTTTTTTTTTTTTTTTTTTTTTAGTTTGGCCTCTTTTCGTTATTAATTTTCTTCACAGCATTTTATCTGGAGGTTTGCTATATGTTAATCGTAGAGTGATCGTGGTCTCAACATTTAACAATAACACTTCCTGATCTGTTTAAATATTTAAAAAATAATAAAAACATCACCACGAGACATGCGCCCTCATAATTCCTCCACATTTCACGCCAGTGACCAGTTAGTTAGCTAGTAAATCATCTTGCGTTATTCGTTCACTTCATTCAATGTAAAGCAGCCGCACAGTTTCCGTGACGAAGTGGGCCGAGGCACAAGAGGGTCAACATGACTCAAAAGCCTTCTCGTTTACTAGCTGGCATAAATTATTCATGTTTTCCGTCAGTATATTCCGTTCATATACCAGCACGCACTAAACGACCAGGAAACATGGCACAGTTCCAGACACGGCATTTTTATGGAGTTATGTAGAAAGCATTAAAATGTGGAACGCAGCCAAATTTGTGTGATCTCTGTCTGTCTGTCTATCTGTCTGTCTCTGTCTCTCTCTCTCTCTCTCTCTCTCTCTCTCTCTCTCTCTCTCTCTCTCTCTCTCTCTCTCTCTCTCTCTCTCAGAAATTCTTCCATCCAGCGAACAGTATGTTTTTCAATACCACGGTTGTAGCTTGAATCATAGTTCGTAATACGGAAGACTATAGGGAATTATCTGCAGCTCCTTGTAAACTGCATCAACCGGATCCCATCCAACCCCCCCCCCCCCCCTTCCTTTCCCCGTGAGGGATATCAATCTCACGTTGCTGATTCCCTCTGACACCCCCCCCCCCCCCCCCCCCCCCCCCCCCCAATACAGACACACCCGGTTGTGTTCAGTCGCATCCCAGCACCACCGTCCTGAGAGAACACTGCTTCAGGTCCCGATGAGGCAACCCGACAGGGAAGACAGTGCCTTGTTGCCAGATTCATCTTGTATTTGTTGTTGTTGTTGTTGTCGTACCCTGGCTAAAACAGGCTCCAGGTATCATCCGAACAGCTGAAGCACTTGAACACTATGGTACAAATGCATCACCCAGGGATGAGAGCATTACGTGTAAAACGTTTTTGATTACCCTGCCACGTGGGCAGCCACACTCCGACTTCGAGGGATTTTGGAGACTGATAGTGTTATGCTAGGAGCTTGTCACGACTGAAGACAATCCCTGCATAACTATGCAGACCATAACGGTATTTTGATGTAGCCTTGGTGTTCTAGTCGATGTCAATTGGTCTGACACAGCCTTAAACCAAGGCGAAACCTTGTATTTGACTCCCATCGTCTTCTTCTTCAGCAAACTATAACAGCCGAACTCGACAAAGCGCGTCAAACTGAGAACTGTTGGCCTCTTTAATGCTCCAGACGATGAGACCGGTGGTGCCATGCAACGCTGACAGGCCGAGAAGTGCTTGTCTACAAGGTGCGCGATCAGAATCCACAATAACTGCGTCAAGAACGATTTCCACTGAGCAAATATTCATCCTGTTCTACTGGATGGAAACATTGCGGAATTGGGAAGATTTAGTGACACAAGGAGGTTTGACTCAGGAGGAGAGAGAGGGAGAGAGAGAGAAGAGGGGGAGACAGAGATTCTATCGGAGAGAGAGAGAGGGAGACAGACAGAGATAGACGAGACAGAAGAGAAGGACAGAGGAGAGACGAGAGAGGAGAGAGGAGAGGGAGAGAGAGAGACAGACAGAGACAGAGAGATAGACACAGAGACAGAGACATACAGAAGAGAGAGAAAATAGGGACAGAGAGAGAGAGAGAGAGAGAGAGAGAGAGAGCGAGAGACGAGACAGACAGAGAGCGACAGACAGACAGACAGACAGACGGACAGGCACACAGACAGATAAATAGAGAGATAGAAAAAACAGACACGGAGAAAAAAAAATCGACAGTTAGATCGATGACATAGAAAGTAAATGAGCAGATGAAGGAAAATGTGGCGATGTGTTTTGACAACATCCAGTGGCTAAGAGAGGCAAACAGAAGGCTTGGCTGAGATAAATGCAAGCTTCCTCAGTATACAGATAGGCCTCCTCAATCCCTTCTTCTTTGCATGGAAAACGGGAGGAAATAGAAGAATACAAACAAACAACATTTAAGAAAAGGCAGAGAGAGCGGGGAAAGGGGAGAGAGAAACACAGAGAGAAACAGACAGGGAGGGGGGGGGGTAGAAAGAGAGA
>JADBJO010000534.1:375000-387500 GCA_016801955.1 Conus betulinus | reverse complement strand
AGAGAGAGAGACGGACACACACACACCACACACACACACACCAACACACACACACACCACACACACACACACACACACACACACACACATACAGAGGCAGACAAAGACAGAGAGAAAGACAGGCAGACAGACAAGCAGGCAGAGAAAGAGAGACAGACAGAAAGACAGACAGACAGACACATATACACAGAAATGTATGGGGAAAATACAGACACAACCCTAGAGAAAGAAGCCAACGCAGAAAAAAAAACCCAGACTGTCGATTTGAAGAAGAGCTATGAGAGAACAATCAAGAAAAACACGGAAGGTTCATCGATTTCAGCGCAGTGTCATGTCCCCGTTGTCAGCATTGAGCTCTTCATTCCGCCAAGGCCCTACCAAGAGATTATTAAGAATAAAAAACAGGGGGAGGGGGGTGGTGGTGAGAGACTTAGAGGAAGACAATTTGCATAAGGGAAGAGAGATTAGTCTCCCCTCGAGGAATCCAAGAAAAATCATGTCCGCTCACTCTTACCGCCAGCCTTCAAAAGAAAAGATTATGGCGGCACTTCCATTGCGAGAATTCACTCTCTCCGTTTGTAATTAGTTCACCTTATCGCATTTCTTTTTTCTTTCTTTCTTTCTTTTTTCTTTTTCACATCTCCTTTTTAGATGTGGATTTTTTTTTCTCATTTCTATCATGCTTTTTACTAATTATTTCATTCCTTTAAATATTCATCGAATGTTATTGGATTTATGATCTCGTTATGATGATGTTGATGATGACAAGGATGATGACGATGATGATGATGATGATGATGATGATGATGATGATATGATGATTACTATCGTTTTTTTTTTCTGTTGTTGTTATCATTAGTATTATTACTATCATTACTATTATTGTTATCATTATGTTGTATTATTGTGTTATTATTGTTGTTGAGTCGTTATTATTGTTGTAACCATTATATGTATGTTAATGTGTTGATTACCTATTGTTGTCAATGCTTGTACTTTGTATGCCCCTCCCCCCCCCTCTTAATACCCCCCTACCCTCAATGCTTTGTCTTTCACAGCCCCCCCCCCCCCCCCCCCCACACACACACACACACACACACACTTTCCATTTTTCCTTTTGTTTTAACACACTTTCAACTTCAGAGAGAGAGAGAGAGAGAGAGAGAGAGAGAGAGAGAGAGAGAGAGAGAGAGAGAGAGCAGAGCGACAGAAAAAACACAACTAAAATGACACTGTGATAGAATACCTATAAATGCATTTTTACTTCCTACCCTTCAGGTGAAAGGAAAGTTGGACCCTGGCTTACATACACTGTTCGAAAACTATGACAATGTATGTGGCCATGTTCACTACTACTCACATGAACTTTGTTTTTTATTAAGTCATCATTCCATAGGAGCAAAGCAAAGAAAGAAACGAAAAAAAGTGCAAACCATCACCACCACAACTACACAAAATAAAAAGAGAATATCACTCACTACTTGTCCGCATTTCTCTCTCTCTCTCTCTCTCTCTCTCTCCTCTCTCTCTCTCTCTCTCTCTCTCTGTCACACACACACACACCACACACACACACCACACACACACACACCACACACACACACACACACACACACACAAGCGCACGCACGCACGTACGCAAGTTTTTCATGCACGCACACAACACAAACCACCCGTCTCTCTCTCTCTCCTCTCTCTCTCTCTCTCCTCTCTCTCTCTCTCTCTCTGTCTCTCTCTCTCTCAGACCAGAAAAGGCTTGATAAAAGAAAAGTGTCGAACAATACGAAACATTAAAAAACAGGCCTTGAAAGAAAAAGACATTATTTGATACAAGGACAGAAAATGAATAAGGATTCTATAAGAAAATGCAGAACAATAATAGCAACAAAAAGGTCATCAATCGAATGTTGAATAAAAAAAAAAAAAAAAAAAAAAAAAAAAAAAAAAATTTGGGGACATGAAGTAAAGAACAAATCCCTGCAGAATGTCAAAAATGCACACTTAAAAAAGCAAAGGTGAAAAGAAAAGGGTTTATGCGTTTAGGTGAACTAATTATACACAGGGAGGAGAAATAGTTCTTGGCAGCGGAAGTGACGACGTTATCGCTTTTTTCTTTTTCTTTTCATTTGTGTGTGTGTGGGGTGGGGGGATTGGGGTGGGGGGTGGGGGCAATGTTTTTTTTTGTGTGTGTGTTTTTTTGGCCATTTTTATTAATCATGCTATATTTGCGGAAAGGGGGCAAGGTAGGTGGAAAGGGTGGTGGAGGGGGGAGGGGGGGTATTGGCAGCCGTGGCAAGAAAGAAGCGCTCACTGCTGACAATGGGGAGAGAACATTCCGCTGGAATCGATGAACATTCGGTGGTTTCTTGATCGTTCTCTGATAAGCTGTGGTGGAAATCGGCATCCTCCTCTCTCTCTCTCTCTCTCTCTCTCCTCTCTCTCTCTCTCTCTCTCTCCTCTCTCTCTCTCTCTCAATGAAAAAAAGTTTCATGTGAATAACGTACTGAGCAATGAGTCGGTAAGTGTCATCAAACTATGAATTAATTGTCAGGAACACAATAAGTCGACACTTGAATAAAAGGATATATAGAGGGATGAACGAGTATATGCTTAGAAAATTGAATTAGTGATTAGATTCACAGATGGATGGAATTGATGGATGGATGGATGGTTAGAATAATAGATGAATTAACAAATAAATAAACCAGATATAATGAATAAGTGGACGAATGAATGAATGAATGAAAAAATAAACTAAATAAACAGAAAGAAGAAAGAAAGAAAAGAAAAGAGGTTATTTTGATCACCATGATCGTCATTCCATGATGCGTGGTAACCTTTTCGGACAGATTTCAATTCTTTAAGACCAGCATTTACAATGTACGGAAGCATTAATGCAGATATTGACCATTGTGTTCTGACCGCTCTCCGGTCACCCAGCCATGACGCTTTACAAAGAATATATTATCATTGACCAGAAAAGGAAACAAGAGCAATAGTCCTCCAAAGGGAAGTAAACAAGATCACAATTCCACTCTTCAAATTTTCGGCCACATGGCCTTTTCAAGAGAAAAAGAAAAGAAAACAAAAACAAAAAAACAATACAGCTACGTGATGTCCATCTCTAGCTACTGGATTGTGTTCCTGACAATCAATTCATAGTTTTGATGACACTACCGAGTCATCGTTCAGCACGTTATTGACATGAAACTAGTTTCGCAGAGAGAGAGAGAGAGAGGAGAGAGAGAGAGAGAGAGAGAGAGAGAGAGAGAGAGAGAGACGCCCAGTTGCCAAAGATAGACATTACGTAGTTGTATTGTTTTTTGTTTTTTTGCTTTTTTTTTTCCTTCAAAAAGGCCATGTGGCCGAAAATTTGAGAGTGGGAATGATGATCTTGTGCATTATCATTTAGTTTCAAAGTGAATGTCTGCCCGGCACAAACTTGAAACAAACTTAAAAAGAAAAACACCCTGTCTCCGAACGAGAGAAACACAACACATTACAAGACAAACACGACGCGTTTTCAACCTCTTTGGTCTTCTTCAGGGAAGACAAACCACAACCAAAACCGTGAAAACGAAGAACGAACAATCACTGACCTCTTTAAAAGTCGGCGCAAAATGGATGTGGAATGAAAACGAGGCTGCTGGGGAGGAGACAACAGGGTTTAAAATGATAATGATAATATAAAAAGAAATGGAGAAAAATGTGTACTTAATAAGGGCAGTCATTCATCAACTTGTATGCCATGTGTTAAGTGGCAAACCTCAAAAATACACAAACCGTCTTAAACCCTATTACCCATCAATGCTGTGCACATAATCATCCAAACATAACGTGTACTCCCTCACGCGAGCTGACCACGTGACAGCCTTGATATGGTCCCTTGTGGTCGGCTGGACTCTAAACAACATGAATTCGATGGAACTGAACGCATTACGGTAGAAGATATGTTTTTAAGCCTGTCTTGAATCTCGAGAAAGGAATCTGAGTGTCTGCTGAGAGACAGAAACAGTTTTGTTCCATACACATGGGACTGGAGGAGAACAAGTTCTTTCAAGCCATCGAATACACGGCACTTGATTTTAGTCTTTAACAGCGCACAGGAAGGAGGGTGCAAGTGTATTCTGGTACAGTCTTGAAAATGATAAGAAATGAAGGAGAAAAGAAAAGAAAAAGAAAAAAAACAAACAAAAAGGAGATTCTGAAAATTAGTTTCTTTAACATGAGAGAAAGAGTTCTCTAAAATGATTAACCCCGCGCCCCCTCTCACCCACCATCCCGGCGCTACACCTTCCACCTAGCCATCCCTCTCCTTCGCCAATTATCACACACTTTCTCGGTTCAAAGTGTTGTCGTTATCATCATCATCATCATCATCATCATCATCATCATCATCATCATCATCATCATCATCATTATTATTATTATCATTATTATTATTATTATTATTATTATTGTTATTATTATTACTATTATTATTATTGTTGTTGTTGTTGCTTTTATTGCCATTATTACATTATTATGATTATTGTATCATGATCATTATTGCGATCGTTATTGTTCTTATTGTTATAATCATTATTGTCATCATCATTATTATTATTATCATTGACATTATCATTATCATTATCATCATCATACTCATCATTATCATCATCGCCATTACTGTTATCACCATCACCATTGGTGACCCGTTTCATGCAACAGTAGCTGACAGAAAGGGGAAGGAGACACGGGAGGGGGCGAAAAAAAGGGGGAGGGGGGAGTGGGCAGAGGCGGAGCAACAGGGTGCAATGATGGCAGAAGTAATGAAGTGATCAACGCCGCCGGCATGGGATACTGGACTGCCGGTGGACCCATTGAACCGCCTGTTTCGTGATGCCCTTGAGTTCAGTTCTCGGGTCTGTTCTTGTCTTTCTCTGCCCTTTGTCCCTGTGGGCCCGTCTGTGTCTGTGTCACACTGGTCTGTGGCCTCTGTTTGCCTCTCTCTGTGTGACTCTCTGTGTCTGTGTGACCCTCTCTCTCTCTCTGTCTCTGTCTCTCTCTCTCTCTCTCTCTCTCTCTCTCTCTCTCTCTCTCTCTCTCTCTCTCTCTCTCTCTCTCTCTCTGTGTATGACTCTGTCTGATTGCGGGATTCTCACAGTCTTTGCCACACCTGTCTGTCTGTCTGTCTGTCCGTCCGTCCTCTCTCTCTCTCTCTCCTCTCTCTCTCTCTCTCTCTCTCTCTCTCTCTCTCTCTCTCTCTCTCTCCTTATTTAGAAATGATTCTGTTCTGTTCGTTATTATAGTTCATGGTGAAACGGACGGTGATGACTGATGTGACCGTGCAGAAGTGATTGGTTACAATGACTATGTGAGCCTGAGTGAGGCACTTGTGGACAATTATGATACAACAAAAATGACATATTCGTATTTTCTTTTTCTTCTGCATGTTTTTGGGTCCCAACTTTAAACATTTACGTAATCCGTCACAAGTTATGTTTCTCTGCGTTTACACATTTTTTCGACGCTGCAAATGCTCATGTACAATTCCTTGACATAAAGGCTATGTAAGCCATTGTCAATAAAAAACGTATCTGAAGCGTCATCTGAAGTGCCCCCCCCCCCCCCCCCCTCGCTGTGTCTGTCTGTCTGTCTGTCTGTCTGTCTGTCTCCTCTCTCTCTCTCTCTCTCTCTCTCTCTCTCTCTGCCCGCCTGTCTGTCTGTCTGACTGTCCGTCTGTCTGTCCGTCTCTCTCTCTTTGCCTATCTCTGTCTGTCTGTCAGTCTGTCTGTCTGTCTGTCTGTCTGTCTCTGTCTCTCTGTCTGCCTGTCTGTCTGTCTGTCTGTCTGTCTGTCTCTCTGCCTTTCTGTCTATCTCTGTCTGTCAGTCTATCTGTCTGTCTGTCTCTCTGTCTGTCTCTGTCTGTCTGTCTCTCTCTCTCTCTGCCTCTCTCTCTCTGCCTCTCTCCTCTCTCTCTCTCTCTCTCTCTCTCTCTTCCCCTTCTCTCTCTCTCCCCTCCCTCTCTCTCTTTCTCTCTGGCATTTTCCATCTCTCTTATCCTGCATGATATTTGGTTTTCCGAAGAATGCTACTTAAACACTCATACGTTGATGAAAATCGATCGTTTTTCAGACAAGCCTGTCTTCGAAAAACATAGATCAATAAACAGCACACCACTTTCTCTTATACATACATACATACATACATACATACATACATACATACATACATACATGCATGCATGCATACATGCATACATACATACATACATACATACATACATACATACATACATACATACATACATACATACATACATACATACATATCAATTACTTTAATGCATCAACTTGTCAAACCCAACAACAATGCACACAGTAGTCCAGATTGCAGGCGCATCGATAAACGTTATCTTTCACATACTCTCTTCTCTCTGTCACCACGTCCTTTCTCTCTCCGGCTGGTTCCAATTCTTTGTCTGTCAGTGCTTTAGTCAGCTGGTACTATTTAAGCACAGTTTGAAAGTCAACATCTGTCAGTGTCAATGCTGGTTCATGAGGTGATTCCGCCTTGACCAAACACGGAATACACTGACAGACAAAAAAATTGGAACCAGCCGGAGAGAGAAAGGACGTGGGGACAGAGAGAGAAAGAGGGGAGAGAGAGAGAGAGAGAGAGAGAGAGAGAGAGAGAGAGAGAGAGAGAGAGAGAGAGAGAGAGAGAGAGAGAGAGAGAGGAGTATGTGAAAGATAACGTTTATCGATGCGCCTGCAATCTGGACTACTGTGCATTGTTGTTGATTTGACAAGTTGATGCATCAAAGTAATTGATATGTGCGTATATATGTATGTATGTATGTATGTATGTATGTATGTATGTATGTATGTATGTATAAGAGAAAGTGGCGTGCATGTGTTGTGTGTGTGTGTGTGTGTGTGTGTGTGTGTGTGTGTGTGTGTGTGTGTGTGTGTTGTAGAGGACAATTGTGGTTTCCTTCCCTTTAAAGTCCATTAAGCGTTCAAACGAAAAAAAAAAAAAAAAAGACAAAAAAACAAACAAACAAACAAAAACACGAACAAAAAAACAAATGCACAGACAAACAAGCAGGGCAACAAACAATCAAATTACCTCGCCCCCCCCCCCCCCCCCCCCCCACCACCCCCACCCCCTCCAAAGACAACGGTGTTCCTTTCAAGGTCTGGGATATATAGCGGGAAGGGACGTCACTCTCATTAGCCCCGGCGAGCCATCAGTCACGTGACAGGAACAAGGCCAGATGGACGCTGAAAAGGGGACAGGGACGAGCACTGTGATGGATCGTGGATTGCTCGACATGAGGGTAGGGGGCCTTTCGTTCGAGACGAGAGGGATCAGGAAGGGAGGCAAGGTACAGCGTGGGCTGGGTTCAAAGACAGTCTGACGGCCGGAGAACCAGAGGGAACTCTCTCTCTCTCTCCCTCCCTCTCTCTCTCTCTCTCTCTGTCTCTCTCTGTCTCTGTCTGTCTGTCTGTCTGTCTGTCTGTCTGTCTCTCTCTCTCTCTCTCTCTCTCTCTCTCTCTCTCTCTCCCTCTCTCTCTCTCTCTCTCTCTCTCTCTCTCTCTCGTGCCAACTGCCAAATCTTCCTCTTACATCCCACTCCTTCTCGCACCCCGAAACAGTTTCTTGCTTCTCTCTCTCTCTCTTTCTCTGTTTCTGTCTGTCTGTTTGTCTGTCTGCCTGTCTCTCTCTCTCTCTCTCTCTCTCTCTCTCTCTCTGTCTCTCTCTTTCTCTCTCTCTCTCTTCCCTACAATTCCCTCTGCCACAACCACCTCCTCTCTCTCTCTCTCTCTCTCTCTCTCTCTCTCTCTCTCTCTCTCTCTCTCTCTCTCTCTCTCAAACCAAACCACACACAAGTATACCCACACATTCACCAAAACCCCCCACCACTTCATACACAAATGCATTCAATGTGCTCTTGCAAAGCATACTCCCTATCTCTCTCTCTCTCTCTCTCTCTCTCTCTCTCTCTCTCTCTCTCTCTCTCTTTCCCGTTTTCATTCCTTTCAACGTTTAAATCTACATTCAAGATGCGCAAAACCAGCCCATGAAACAAACCGGAAGCAACTAGTGCGATGTGCTGGTAGGGGCCGCTTTTGTGCCAGAACTTTGCTCACACACCCTACCAACCTAGCTGTTTCTCATCGGATGTTTACATGTACGTTGTGAAGCAGTGAAGTGAGAAGACGACGTTTTATACAGAGCTTTTTTTTTTTTTTTTTTTTTTTTTTTTTTACAAACATACTTAAACGTCTAAAGAAACAGAATGATGGAATTAAAGACTTCATCTGTTTTCAATGGCCTTAATCCAGCGGAAACAAAACAAGCTTTGGGGTTAGATTTATATGTTAACAGACTTCGCTTTTTTTTTCTGGATTCTTTACGACAGGATTGAGGGAATGTTCACTGTCTGCCAGCACCATTTTATTCGGGGTTGCTGTTTGTTATTAAAACGTTAAACATATTAGCAGTGGGGGGAAAAACCAAGTGCAGGCTAGCAATTCTTCCCACACCACAACAATCACTCGGCAAAGATCGAAAACAGACAGGGGAAATAGAAGGTTGAGTGAGAGAAAAGAACGGTCATGACCGAGTGGGACGTGAGATCCTAAACAGAAAATCTGTCCCTGGCAGCATGTAAGGACCATCGCAGGCCATCTTGTTCAGAGATCTCTCATTCGGTTTGTTCGGACTCCTCCGTGAAACACAGTTGATTGAGACTGTGCTCCCTTGGCGTCAAATAGAAACAATACCAACCTCTGTAATTAAGTAGTATTCTCATCTTCAGGCGTTCAAAAACAGAATCCAAACGGCACAAGTTTAACGAAACAAGTGTAACGAAACGAAAGCACAGCAAAGACGTAAGCTGCTGAACACACGGAAATCAGAGAGAACATTTTTGAACTAATGTTTGAGGTTCCATTTATGTTTACAGAGGAGGTAAAAAAAAAAAAAAAGCGTCAACAGTCAGGGTGGTCAGCTTTACTGTTTAATAACCCAGGCATTGTCGGTAACATAAATGCTGACAGCAGCTACGAATTGTGCAGAACAAACCTTTATTTCGAGTTTTGTAAGAGATGCAATGTTCCACTGATGGTAAAAACAAAAAGGCTGACAAATTGGTAGTACAGGAAAGCGAACTTCTCCGTCATCACAACAACGACTCTCCAAAGACTGAAACAAACAAAAAAAAAAAAGACAAAAGAAGGTTTTGTGAGAGAAAGAAAACGGGAAGAAAAAAAAATAGGGCGTGAGGTTATAACAACAAGAAAACCTTCATTACCAGTATCTGGGGACCATCAAAGTCCATCTTGAAAACAGGCCCATTTCTGTCGGCCACCCAGAGGGCTTTCGTCCACTGATTGAGATTCATCAGTACGATACAGCTGATTGTGCTGGCCCTCCCTTGGCTTCAAGTGGAGATACACCATAGTGCATGATTCAACTGAAATGTTATAACATTTTCTTATTTGAAAGCAATACAGTTTCTGTCATTCTCCTGATTTGTTTCAAAGTAATTTCCCAATCTATTGTTTAATTTGTCATTCCACTTTAAAAAAAAAAAAAAACTCGACATTTACAGCATTTTAACACACGTGCTGATTCTCTATGACTCATAGCTATGTCTCAACGATTTAAACAGCTTGTCTTAAAACGATGCCTCCAGAAACACAGTATGTAAAATTAGCTGCCACAATTTTTGGGGGATGTATCCAGAAATACAGTAAGTAAAATAAGCTGCCACAATTTGTTTTTTAATACGAACTTGTTTGACTTACTAGATCGAGGAGACTGTAGCACATTAAGCTGAAACATGTGACGACAATGCGATCACGCTTCTGCACTCGTTCATTGTTAATGGTCAAGTGACATTTAGATAGCTTTAAAATAACAGGTGTGACCAGCAGGTCTCTTGTTCTGTGCCTATTACCTGAGAGTACAAATGTTCTCATCGTGTTCCTGCGTACTCCAAAATGGTGTGGGTCTTGTAAACCACAAACCTTAAGTGATTTTGAACCGTTGACTTTGATTTAAAAAAAAAAAAAAAAAAATATATATATATATATATATATATATATATATATATTCAACACTGCTCAACATGTAGCACTGAGTTTAACACGCAGAATCAGTATCTATAGAGCAGTTTAATACTCGAGTTGTCCGCCATTTGCCTTACCGCTCAACATTAGGATTGTTCTTTATATTTGTGGCAAAACGTTTTCTAGATGGAGTGCTGGTATGAAGCGAAAAACCGACTCAGGGTATGAACCAGTTCAATATTTTTACCTTGGAATTTCATATTAGGGGAGATAAGTTTGTTTAGAGGACGGGGGTAAAAAGTCATTGCTAAACAAGTGCAGGGATTTGGTTTTTGTTTTAAAGTGATCGTGTATTATATTCTAACAGGCAGTCACACACTCCATCACATACACACCCATGGGACTTAGAACAATGGCTTTAAGATTTTATTTCTTTTAAAGATCTCTGCCCGACTTTTTTGAGGTTCTGGTATAATGTGCCAAATTTGCCTTCGCTCCCGAAATTATTCCCTTGCTTGGTGAGAAACAGCACATGTCCAAAACTCCCCCCTCCCCCTTCCCCCCACCCTACCACTGGGACAAAATGCAGACCGACCTAACGCTTTGTTCCAAGATCACTCCCTCCCATCAAGATTCGCAAGGTGTCCCACACAACAAACCACACCGATCTTCTTCTTCTTCTTCTTTCTTCTTCTTTTGCGGTTGTTTTTATTGGAAGCGTCAGATCTTCAATCCTGTCGCCACGATGAATCTCACAGTGTTCTCGATGTCCTGCCAGCTGTCCCCCAAAGCTGCATCTGCAGCTTTAGCACCCTCTGGCCATATATTAAACCAAAACTAGTGCCAAGAAGAAGGCTGGGTAGGGACAGTGATGTTGATCCAGTCCATCAGCTCCAGAGATACCAGCAAACAATCTTTTTTTTTTTTTTTTCAGACTGCGAACTGGCCACTGCCGACAGCTGAGCCATCTCAGCCGAAGTAAGAATGTCCCGTGTGGCTCTGGTTCTCAGACCCCACAAACACATCTTTCAACACTGTCCAGCCCAAGATGTTCAACAGCGTCAAACACATCAATTGAAGCACACTGCACCTGAATTGTAAGGGGAGGTGGGGGGCGGGGGGGGGGGGGGGGTGATTCTGAGCCTGAGCTTGAAGTACTCCCCAATCTGTTCAACAAAACCACTCCCCTGTGTGCGATTTTGGACATGATCCAAAAATACCATACAATGAAGACAGGCACATGACAAAACAAAACCCCCCCCCCCCCCCCCCCCCCCCCCCCCCCCCCCCCCCCCCCCTCTGTGTGAAAGAAAGGTGGAAACGGGCACGCGTCTGTATCACTCCAGGGAGTGTTTCAGGACAATGCTCTTAACACCTCCCATTAATTTCAAATGACGACGCGCTGTGATTGATACGTGTGATCGTTTTTTGGACCCTCTTGAAATTTTGAAAAAGGGGAGTGGTTTTGAAACAAAGAAAGGGATCGGTCTGGGTTAACTCTCCATGGAGACGGGTCCTATCTCATCAACGGACGAGTGAGTACGGGAGAGGCGTCAGTATAGCACACTACACCCCAGGTTTGAAAATGATATCCAGTATCATAAGAATTCATCATCATAATAATCTTGTTTGCACGGAAACGGAAACCAGATCGTCATTCTTGAGCGTTCACTTACGAAGAAACGACATATTGGGTGGGACAACCATCTTAGTTTTCCTTGCGCTTGTTTTATTCTTTCTATGTGTCTTTCTCTCTTTCTCTGTTCCTCCGTTCCTCTCTTTATTTTTCTTTCTTTCTCTCGGCTTTCCTTGGTCTTGTTATATTCTTTCTATCTCTCTCTGCTTTTCTTTCTTTCTTTCTTTCTTTCTTTCTTCTTTTCTTTTTTTTTCTTTGTAGTTTTCCTTTCTTTCTTTCATGCACTCTCTCTCTTTCCTTCTCTCCTTCTTTCTTTCTTTCCTTCTTTCGTTCGTTCTTTTGTTTCTTTTTGTATTTCTTTCTTCCTCCTTCCTTTCTTTCTTTCAATCGCCCCTTTCTTATCACGTCTTTCTTTTCTCAATTAAATCATAATTCAAATCCATCACCTACTTTGATTTCATTCCCTTCCCTTCTGTCATTCCCCCCACCCTCTCTCTCTCTCTCTCTCTCTCTCTCTCTCTCTCTCTCTCTCTCTCCCCCTCCTTCCCTTCCTTTCTCCCCCTCACTCCCCCACAAATACTGTTAACATTCAAAACCGAACGAGACCTTGACGTGAAAAGACAGACAAACACATGACTCAACTCTAAACGAGAACTTGATGGGATAGACAAACTGACGGACAGACATAAACATGTCCTTTCTGTCCTGTCTAGCCGATAGTTGTATGGATAAACGATGGAGAGAGAGAGAGAGAGAGAGAGAGAGAGAGAGAGAGAGAGAGAGAGAGAGAGAGAGAGAGA
>JADBJO010000534.1:365000-370000 GCA_016801955.1 Conus betulinus | reverse complement strand
CTGTGTAAATTGTATTGGTTCTGAAAGTCTCTGGCAGCCAGCCGTGGAGAACACACACACACACACACACACACACACACACACACACACGCACGCACGCACGCACGCACGCACACGCACGCACGCACGCAAGCACGCACGCACGCACGCACGCACACACACATACACTTTTTTCCCTTTCTATCTGTACTGGGAAATGTAATTATTGTTGTAAGTCCACCGATAGGGTACTGCATCCTTTCAGACGCTGCAAAGGGGAACCTATGGAAATACTCATCAGACCACGACGATGTCAAACCATTCAACGCAGGCTGGGTTGGGCGGAGGAAGAGTTACACGTGCGGTTTGACCAATGCAGTCAATGCATGGTGGTTTAAATCTCATGACCATCTGTTCTTGCTCCCCCCCCCCCCCCCCCCCTCCCCCCCACCACCCTCCTCCCTCGTCACCAATCCCACCCTGAGGCTACCAGGGTCTTCTTCTTATATGTACGTTGTTTCTACAGTTTCAGGAAAAAACACAATTATGTGCTCTCCATTTCCTCTTTTCTACCATTCTCTTTTACTCTGTTTTTCCTCTTTTTTCCGATGTTCTTCACTGTTTCCCTTTCTCCTGCTGTTGTTCTGGAGGGTGGGGAGTGAAAAGAACGGTTTAGCGTGTAGTTTGGGGGAGTGGGAACGATGGGGTGGTGATGTGGCGCACTATCCACATGCGTGTACATAGGCGTCTACGCACATATGCACGAGCATGCAAATACTAACAGGCATGTACCTGCGTGCTCACACGTGCACACACGCAGACGTGCACACGCGCACCTATCCCTGTGCACTGAACAACGGCTGGCACAACGAAAAGAACAGTTTGATGTGCGAGGGACGGGGGGGGGGGGGGGGGGGGGGGTGTCTGTTTGTTTCTTTGTCATTTTATGCAACAGATGAAACTTTGGGGAGAGAGAGAGAGAGAGAGAGAGAGAGAGAGAGAGAGAGAGAGAGAGAGAGAGAGAGAGAGAGAGAGAGAGTTATGTACCCATCAAATTTCTAAATCCATATGATGGGAAATTTTTAAAAAAAAAAACGTGTGATCGACACATGATAATATAACAACGTTACATTTTCAGTTCAGCGAATATTCCAGAATTACCGGTTGTATCCGCTTAAGGCATTATTTTCGTCTCGCTTCATTTGACTGGCTGGGGTTTGGCTACTGTTTTGAGATCAGAAATCATAGAAAAAAAGGGTGTTTCTCATAGTTTGGATGAATATGAAGTTTTTCTGTTTGAAACGTGGCGAGTTATTGGGTTACTCTCAATGGACACCTTTCTCTGATTCAAACGTGGAACTGCGTGATTCGTTTGCGATCGGATTGGAAAGGATCTCCTAAATCATATGACCGAATCTCTTTGGGTAGCAATGCCTTTAACAGATTCCAAGAACTGTTACTGTTATATGACGCTTAGTCTAATGCTGACGATATTTGAGTTCTTACACAGAAGAGAACTATGCTTACTGCACGCGCAATTATGTTTATCTTCTCTGCATCCATTTGGGAGCCTGAAAATAAGGATCAAAGTTTCGTGTTTCTGTTAACCGTGTGTGTGTGTGTGTGTGTGTGTGTGTGTGTGTGTGTGTGTGTGTGTGTGTGTGTGTGTGTGTGTGTTATTCTTGTGGTTTCTTTCTCAATTGTTCTTTTTATGTTTTTTTGTTTTTTGTTTTTGTTTTTGTTTCTCTTCGTTTCCCTAACACACCACTTTCGCTGGTAGCTCCGGGGAACCCTTGGGTTGTGATGTTTCTTCCTTGGTAATGGGAGAAAACCACCCCCTGTCATCAGTGGCGTGTGTCTGTGTTACACACCAAGGGAGCTCTATCACCAGCGTTGCCGGGGTCCCTGATGACACTTATCCAGGGGCTGAAACTCGAGTCAAGCCAGGCGTGACAAATGGTTCTCTCCTTACCAGAGAAATCAATGAACCCTTATGCTGTCTTTGACGATTTCCGACATTTTCAATGTAACCATTTTTACCTCGGTTGATTTTTCTTCTGTAATTTTAATATAGATTTGCTTTTCAATTATCTTGTGTTCGAAGACTTCAAACGTTTCTTTTTTACCATATTTGACTGTCTGTCCTTTTCCCCGTAAATTCAATGTGCCTTGCGTATTTTTTTTATTTTTATTCTTATCACGAAAGATCCCCCCTCCCCTGCCCCCTTCAGTTTAAACAGGATAGATGTGTATCTTTAAACAACACAGGCGATCCTGCTCAATCTCTTTAGATGCAGATCTATCCTGTGCGTCAAATTCATTCAAACAAACGAGTGTAATTAGGAAGAAAACCGTCCTGTTCGCTAGGTGCTGGTTGGAGTTGTTCTTCGGAGTTGTTCCACCCACGAAGGGTTGTTACCTCCCCTCCCTTGTTATCTCACTGGTCTAATGCAGCAATGAGAATACACGTGGATCCTCTCTTTTCTGTCCTTTCCCCCCCCCTCTTCTATGGCCATCATGTTCGCCATTACTTCTTTGATGACCTGTCTTTTTCGGCATAGTAGTTTGCTGGTGTGAACTGCTTGTGTTGAGCAACTGGAGCGGGGGGCTAGCTGGCTTGATGGGTAATATGCCAGACTCTGTGCCAAGGTCCGGGAATCGATTCCCTCTGCTCTGCCTGGCTGGGAATGTTCTCTTCGAAGTAAACATGTAGGCAAATTCTGTTGCCTTTCTATTCCTTCACACGAGATTTATCATTATCTTGTACGTGACCGATGCGTAAAAAAAAAAAAAAAAAAAAAAAAAAAAATCTCGCATGCACGGAAAACCCCATTTCACATTTCGACGAGGAAAAGGTCATCGTTTGCTAGTTGGGTGAATGGCACAACATGAAAGCACATGAACGCTGGTGTCGTGTTAGACATCGTTTCGCAACACGGAATGTGACAAGCTTAATGGCAGGGTGAGGAACAGTTGTACACGCCAAAATCTCACAAAACAGTAACCTTCAAAGTTCTCGCACATACAGAGAGAGAGAGAGAGAGAGAGAGAGAGAGAGAGAGAGAGAGAGAGAGAGGGGGGGGGGGGGGGGAGGGAGACAGAGACAGAGACAGAGACAGAGAACGTTATGCGTTCGCTCTACGAGAAGTCAGTTAAGATGTTCAGATTTTAATCATTAGTATTGCGTTGTCACGTCACGTGTTTATCCAACGTAAATTCTGCCGAGAGTTTGAACACCAGTGGTTTTTGTTTTCTTTTTTTTTTCTTTAATATGATGTACCTAATACTTTCTATAGACCTTTTAGCTATGAGCATTTTGTTCCATGCGAATTCTGTTGACATTTCCATCATCAATATTTTGTAATCAGTATCCCGGTCAGTTGGGGTGGCTGCAGACGAAACTTAAGTGAAACTTAAAAGAAAAAAGTTTCTATGCCGCCAAACGAAAGAAACAAATAAATTACAGGGAACAAAATGCAAGATATTTTCTGATTTGTTTGTGTCTTTCCTTCGGCGGCGTAGTAATGTTTCTTTTGAAGTTTACTGTGTACCAGGTTAACTCTCTTGACGTTTCAATCGTCAGTATTTGAATCCAACTCCGTCCCAGGTAAATTCTACTGTATTTCAATCATTGATATGGTCCTGATACTCTAATCCAGATGAACTCTGTTGACATTTCAATCGTCCAGTATGTTCCAGATGCTCACCCTGGTGGTTTCCGATGACATTTCAATGGTTAGTATTTTAAATATGTTCTCCAAGAGGGTATCTGGTAACATTTTAATCAGTATTTTCAACATGCTCTCCAAAAGATCTCTGACGACATTTCAATGGTGAGTATCTTAAATATGCTTTCCCAGAGGATTTCTGTTGACATTTTAATCATCAGTATTTTCAACATGCTCTTCAAAAGATCTCTGATGAAGTTCAATGGTTAGTATTTTAAACATGCTCTCCAGGAGGGTTTCTGTTGATATTTCCATCATCAGTATTTTCAACATGCTCACCCTGGTGGTTTCTTATAACATTTCAAGGGTTAGTATTTTAAACATGCTCTCCAGGAGGGTTTTCTGTTGATATTTCCATCATCAGTATTTTCAACATGCTCACCCTGGTGGTTTCTTATGACATTTCAAGGGTTAGTATTTTAAACATGCTCTCCAGGAGGGTTTCTGTTGATATTTCCCATCATCAGTATTTTCAACATGCTCACCCTGGTGTGGTTCTTATGACATTTCAAGGGTTAGTATTTTAAACATGCTCTCCAGGAGGGTTTCTGTTGATATTTCCATCATCAGTATTTTCAACATGCTCACCCTGGTGGTTTCTTATAACATTTCAAGGGTTAGTGTTTTAAACATGCTCTCCAGGAGGGTTTCTGTTGATATTTCCATCATCAGTATTTTCAACATGCTCACCCTGGTGGTTTCTATAACATTTCAAGGGTTAGTATTTTAAATATGCTCTCCAGGAGGGTTTCTGTTGATATTTCCATCATCAGTATTTTCAACATGCTCACCCTGGTGGTTTCTTATGACATTTCAAGGGTTAGTATTTTAAACATGCTCTCCAGGAGGGTTTCTGTTGATATTTCCATCATCAGTATTTTCAACATGCTCACCCTGGTGGTTTCTTATGACATTTCAAGGGTTAGTGTTTTAAATATGCTCTCCAGGAGGGTTTCTGTTGATATTTCCATCATCAGTATTTTCAACATGCTCACCCTGGTGGTTTCTTATGACATTTCAAGGGTTAGTGTTTTAAATATGCTCCCAGGAGGGTTTCTGTTGATATTTCCATCATCAGTATTTTCAACATGCTCTCCCTGGTGGTTTCTTATAACATTTCAAGGGTTAGTGTTTTAAACATGCTCTCCAGGAGGGTTTCTGTTGATATTTCCATCATCAGTATTTTCAACATGCTCACCCTGGTGGTTTCTTATGACATTTCAAGGGTTAGTGTTTTAAATATGCTCTCCAGGAGGGTTTCTGTGTTATTTCCATCATCAGTATTTTCAACAT
>JADBJO010000534.1:350000-360000 GCA_016801955.1 Conus betulinus | reverse complement strand
GCTCTTACCCAGGGTTGAGCTTCTGTGGGCTGAATTGGGAAGATTGGGACCACACAGCCGAGTTTTGTTCATATCATGGATGCCTCTTTCAGAACGTTGCTAAAATTTCCTGACCAACGCTGCAGTTGTCGGCCTATCTCGGGCCTGGTTGACACCAGGATAGATATAATGAAAGCAATCGTAAAGGTAATCCGTAGCATGATGTTAATCATCCTTATTCTCACTGATCAGCATTTTAAAGAAAAAGTCTCAAACTCTGTTATCTTCATTCCCTGCTCTCATTGTTACCTCAGTTTGGCTTGCCTCTTTACGTCTATGGCCTTGGTCTTGTGGCCGGGTCACCGGTGTCAAAAATTCTTAGGCACTGTCGTTGGATGGACATGGTGGCGTCCTCTTGGGAGTGGGGGTGAGGGTAAGCTCACTAACGTCGGTTTTTCGACTAAGCAATTACTGTCGTCAGTAGAGGTCTAAGTAGGTGGTGTCCTGCAAATGTTTGATCAGACTAGCGCCGTTGAACATCCCCGAAAGTGACTAGGTAGCAGTGCAGTGTCTCCTCTGGCGGGTTGCCTCATGACAACGTGACACTGACTGCTCTCTGTGGATGATTGCCCATGCCGGGGCTGAGGCGGGACGTGCCAGGCTGTGGCTGTGGGCGAGGGGGGGGGAATGAGCTGCGTGTGTCTGAACTGCTACACACGATTGACACAGAAAGAAAAAGGAGAGAAAAGCTGCAGGTGGACCAAGTTCCTGGAGACTGGTGGATGGGTGTGGTGGCGCCCTCTGGAGGAAGATTCTCACTCACGCTGGTTCCGCGGCAAAGATAATACATAGTGCATGCGTTGAATCAGACAATTTTGAAACATACGATTCTACTATTCTAAAGAAGCCAGATACACTGTACTCAAATACAGCAATCAAATGAAGTCTATGAATCCTGTCACATTGAAATGTATCTTCCTGAAATATATTTATCATACTTCATTGAAAGTCTCTACCAAAATTCACTGAAATGCTTCAACAGTATTGCATTGAAAGATGCCGTTCATTCTGATCCGACATATACCAGTCACACCGTAATGAAATATACTGATCTTACTTTATTTAGCTTCGCTGATCATAAGTATTTATACTACACTACAGCATACCGACTATTGAATATACCAGTCATGTTCACCGATTTTTACCAGTCATATCACACTTATTTTTTTAATAATCGTCCACTTACATTGCTAAATCAGGACAAGCATTACATTCATACCAATCACACTTTATTGTTTTTTGAAAAATCACACTATATTCCGATGTAGTAGCCTTACTATACTGGTACATGCTATGCATCAAATGTACCGATCACATTATGTTGTCAACTAATAGGATAATGAAACAGTGCAAATTTACTTTAAACAAGACAAAATACAAATGAACATACACGTTTCGGCTTTGGCTTATAATGTAGTTATCGTACTCAAATATACTGATTCTACCATCTCAAAACATACCAAGCTTTAAAGAAAATAATCAGACTGTATCAAAATGTACTTTTCATCTTGTGTTTATATGAACTGTAAAAGTACTTTATTGAAACGTACCAAACACTTTCTACAATCCAGCAATCACACAATTAGTCATTGCAAAACGAAAACAAACCAGTAATGAAAGACTCCATTTGTAGTCTCAGATGGATCACCAGATTAAAGAGGCCACTACCTACACGTTTAGAGCACAGGTCTGCTTTGATGCTGTCCCTCATCAGTTTCTCTTCCACCGCCATTCCTCATCACCTACACACCCTCAGTCCTTATCCGCTTCCCTCCCCCACACTCCCCGAGAGTGAGAATGCCTAGGGATCCTCCTGCCAATCAGATATTATTACTAATTTTGGCACGCGGAAACACAAATAATGGCGGAACATTTTTTTTTCAGAAAGATTTTCCTCTTCGACATCTAGCCCTGAGAGACAGCGCTGATCTTGTTTGCATCGGGAATGGAGAGGATTTTGAATAGACAGAAAATGACTGGGAAACTTGATTGTTTAAACTTCGCGGTTAGTTTTTTCTTGTCTTATCTCTTTTATGTGTAAATATTAGTGTATACGTGAGGCTCCGTGATGCTTCCAGCTCTGTCAACTTCATTCCAGTTTGGAGAAAGAGCTCACACCCTGACCTGTTGCAACACCTCGACCCTCGTTTCCTTCTCTTCCCCCATTCCCGACATCCCTTCCGTCCTCCTGTCTGTAATCTAATATCCTCCCTCCACCCCCCACCCCACCCCAACTCCCCCCTCACCCTCTCCTCAAACAGTCACTCTCAACTCCTAGCCAGAATGGTGTGTTCCTGTTCACTTTCTCTTCATCTCGATGTCTTCATTTTTATGCAAAGTGAGAAGCCATCAAAGGCTTTGGCGATTTCCATTCTTCACCCCGTAGTCATCAGCCACCGACATGTGACAGGAAGCGTTTGTCTCTAAATGGTTGACTAGTGTCTCCTAAGCATTCTATTACCCCGGTCAGTCTACAAGCTTTCTTCTTTCATCATCTCCATCTTATATTCAGCACCTTATTTTTCAGACTAGCCATATTGAATTAAAATGTACCAACAATACCTTGCAGAAATATAAGAATTATTCTGTATTGAAATATGGTGTCACATTGAAATGAAGTGTGTCATATCATATTGAAATACAGCAGTCATACCACACTGAAATATCCCTATCACACCAGATTGAGCAATAGCAACCATACCAAATTAAGATGTATCTATTATACAATACTGCAGTTTAATATTGATACTAACCGGAAACGCACCTATGAACCGGATTGAAATGCACCAACCCTACCACGTCCATATATATCTATAAAACTTTACTGAGTTCAACGTTCTACATTGAAATCTACAAATCATAAGTCATTGAAGGTTACCATTTATGAAAGAATTGAAGCCTGCCATTTTTTTATATATACGTTTTCATATTACAACATACCAAACCATATCATTCTCAAGCGAACCGATTATTTCTAAACTAAAACATATCTAAATAATACCATATTGAAATACGTTAACTATACTGTTCTATTATTATATCATTGTACCAGTCTCGAAACACACCCAGTCATACTGCCCTGAAACATATCAATCCAGCCATGTTAAATCCTATTGTCATGAAATATACGAATTATATATATGCCAAAACATACCGTTCATATGCTTATACACAAAAGTGGAACACGTATATCGAGAACATTTATTCCCCGCAAATAGAGACATTTTAATTTTGTATATTTTCCTTTCATTTTCACATCATCATTCGAGTTGCCTGAAGACATGAAAAAAAATCGCTATGGTATCTATAGTTGATGTGGATTACTGCAAGCGATTCTGCGGAGTAGTTTTTTTCTTTTGTGTTAAGGGGAACAGTCTGTGCGATCATTGTGCTTTTGCAACGAGCCTTGAAGAGACAAACAGTGACTTCAACACTGTTTCAAAACACGTCTCTTCTGTAATTTGTTCATCTGCTCCCGGGTGGCAATCCATGATAGTGCTTCGTGTTCTGAAAGACAGGCCGTGAAACCTGATGAATGGAACTGTTTTCTCTCGTGTCTCTTATTATGAATTTGTCTTGTCAAGTTTTCTCTTCTGTCGCGATCGAAATATACCGCATCTTGTTTTTCATACTCATTTTCTTTTATATATCATTAAGAAAAAAAACCCTGCTCATCTGCATCTTGTTTCATACGTAACATCCTCAGATGCTATGACTTGTAACTACCCTTGAAAACGGTCTTCGAGGAAAAAATAACGAAGCAACAGTTTACTACAATAAATCATTTCCATTTGTTTTAGAGAGAATAATATGGGAGTGAAGACAAATGTTCGCTATGAGAGTAAATGATGTTTTAAAACAATGAAAGCTGATGCTACTAGACCACAAAATAATGAAACCAAAACAGAAAAGAAAAAAAAAAAAAAAAAAAAAAAAAAAAAAAAAAAGGACAAAAGGAGCAACGCCTTTCACCCCTTGATTTTCCTCAGGAGAAAAAACGAGCAAAAGAGACAGACAAAACAAACAGACAACGAGATCAAAGGAAATAATTTGGCTGAAATGGAAGGGTCTCTTTTCAACGGACAAGATGTGTGATGAGACATATTTTCTCTTCGATGAACTGGACGTTCGGTTATAGATATTTAAATGATCTGAGTGACTGATTAGTGAGGGTTGAGAAAGAGGGAAAATAAGGGGATAAAAGGTTGAAAGAAAGAAAGTAAAAAAAAAAAAGAAAGGAACGATAGAAGAAAAAGAAAGAAAGAAAGAAAAAAAAGAAAAAGAAAGTAAGAAAGAAAGAAAACGAAACGAAAACAAATAAGAAGGGTATAGAAAAAAAGAAACAAAATTGGTAAGACCAGAGATATGAAATATTGGGAAAATTAAAGTTTAAGAGAGAGAGAGAGAGAGAGAGAGAGAGAGAGAGAGAGAGAGAGAGAGAGAGAGAGAGAGGGGTGTAATCAACCTAGAGAACATAACTCTCCACACATTTCTTATTCTTGGGAAAGATATTCTTTCTTTCAAGTCATTTCTTCGCTACTCGATACTTGTTTTTCCTTGTCCACTTCAGTGTTGATCTAAAACGTCGAAACGCGTAGCTTCTGTCTTGACATTTGTTCGTTCCATCCGTCTAGCGGTCTAAAAAAACTCCTTAACTTTTCTGTCTGGCTTCAATTGTCGCCTGCGGTCACTTGGTTTTCAAATTGATATTTTAAAAAGGTGCCACGTGACTGTACTTCCCTTGAAAGAATCCTGTCGAGCGCTATAAGATTAAACTACGTAGCGCCGGAAGAGAGAAGAAGAAGAAGAAGAAGAAGAAGAAGAAGAAGAAGAAGAAGTAGAAAAAGAAGAAGAAGTAGAAGGAGAAGGAGAAGGAGGAGGAGGGGAAGAAGAAGAAGAAGAAGAAGAAGAGGAGGAGAGAGAGGAGGGGAGGAGAGAGGGAGAGAGAGAGAGAGAGAGAGAGAGAGAGAGAGAGAGAGAGAGAGAGAGAAGCAGAAGAAGGAGAAGGAGGAGAAGAAGAAGAGGAAGAAGGTGGGAGGAGCTAGAGCGAGGGAAAGAGGATGAAGGAAGGAGGAGCTAGAGAAGTGGAAAGGGGAGAAGTGGCATGAAGATGGGAAGATAATAATAAACTGAGAGGTCTTGCCTTCGAAGAAATAATGAAAGAAACCATCAGAAAGTGGTGACGAAAAAAAGACATGAAGGCAAAAGGAGAAAAATATAAATATGATCATATTTTCACTCATAATTCTATCGATGATTAAGCAAGACAGGAGCTGGAGGAGGTCGAATGGAGTATGAGGTTTGGGGGAGGGGGGGTCGGGTGAGATAAGGGGGCGGGGATAGGGATTAGAAGGAGGGGATAGGTGGAGGAGGGACCCGAGTTAGAACCTGGGGCAAACGGTAGACTGAAAAAAAAAAAATCGCTGCAAAATTGAGGAGGAAAATGAGTAGATGCAGAACGGTGAATGACGCTGCAGATGTAGTTTTCGATTCTATTGAACCACGAGTAGTTTGTAGCTTATTGTGGTTAGTAACATTGTCATCAGGAACGTTATTATGGCTGTGTTGTTATGACTGTATTGTATGGAGTCACCATAGCACAGCTCAACTTTTTGATGTTTTGTTTTCTCTTTTTTTTGTACATCAGATGAAAAGACTTTGGGGCTTGTTTTCCCTTAGCAATTAGTCATATCCGCCCAGGAACAGCTCTTGTCTTGTCGTGGTTCATTTGATGTGTGCAAAGAACATTTGGCTCCATGTGATTGTCTTTCTTTTCTTTCAGGTTAAAGACGAACACCTCCTCGGGTTTAGTGGAGAGGGCGGGAAGCGAGAGGGAAATTGGGGGGTGGGTTGGGGGGGGGGGGGGGGGGGGGGGGGGGGGGGGGGGGGGGTGTAGAATGGGATCGGGGGATCCACCCTTTTCAAAATGTTCAACCATGAATCCTCCGCTTGCTAAGCCAAACACGTCATCCATGAAGCCCAGACATCATCATCACCACCAGCCGCCGTGGAGCAGTGGTGAGCGGTACAGGTTGGGGACTGGGAGGTCGTGGATTTGTGTCCTTACGAGGGTGCTTAATTGTGTGTGTGTGTGTGTGTGGGGGGGGGGGGGGGGGGGGGGGGGGGGGGGGGGGGGGAGGGGGGAGGGGGGGGGGGGGTCAGCCCCTTCTGGTTCCTACCTGGAGCTGATTAAAAATGGAAAGACGTGACCGGAACCGCGCAGACGAGTTTCATCTACACCAAAGTTGCGTCTTTGAAAAGCTTGCTCCAGTTTCATAGCCCAACACTATGGGGGTGTCTGTATATCCCGGGCCTGTTTGACGCTGGGATATGTTATGAAACATGACGTAGAGAACAGTCCCACGACTAAGTACGAACTGGTCCGGACACAGTACGTTCTTAAGAGCCTCTGGCTGAGAGGACGTTCATATCACTAGTCGAGCGAGAGAACAGTCCAGTGACGTAGTCTCAGACCAGGGGGGTGCTCCTTACTGTCTTCTTTATCTTGGTCATCCAAAATTCTGTGGGAGTTTCTGCCCTGCTCTCACGGTGACTGTCGTAACCCACGTCCTTCTTCCTTTCTTCCTTCCTTCCAGCGTACGCAGGCTGATGCTCTTGCGGACACTTCTGGTATAGACAGGCAAGGATGAATCCCATCTACCCAACAAAGGGAGTGGAGTTTTTGTGTATATGACCGTTTTCTATCCTGCCATTAAGGCAGCCATACTCCAGGTTCGGGGAAGATGCATGCTATGTGTCACGTGTCATCCATACCAACGGCCAAACTGGCTTTCACTTCCAAAAGTTGGTAATGGGATTTTACGTGTGTAAAATTCCCCTATACCAAAACGGCCCGGCAGAGATTCGAATCCGCAACCCCAGGATCACAAAGATTACGAGTCCGGCGCTCTATCACTGAGCTGTAACCCACGTCCATTTTCGGAGAAAGGAAGGAAGAAATTCTGTTTAACATTCCCTAGCACGTTATATGACTGAGGATATCTACGATAAGTTTCCCTTTGTTTGAATATTATTGTTTAAAGGGTTGGGGGAGGGGAGGGAAGAGGAGGAGATGGGAAAAGATGGACAGAAAAGTGTGTGTTTGTGTGAGTGTGTGTGTGTGTGTGCGTGTGTGTGTGTGTGTGTGTGTGTGTGTGTGTGTGTGTGTGTGTGTGTGTGTGTGAGCGCGTGCGTGTGTGTGCGTGCGTGCGTGCGTGCGCGTGTGCGTGCGTGTGTTAGGAAGGGTGAGGCGATGGGATAAGTGGGAGTGGAGTAAAACAGTGGGACGGTGTGTCTGAATAAAATGATAGGGAAGTGAGCTCAAGTCCAGTTAAAAACAAAAAATGTGAACAGACAAACAAAGAGTTCTGGGGTAGAATACATAGAGCCGGAATTCATGACCGTACTGTTAACTCCACGTATGATTCGTGGTGCGTGTTGTCAACGTCATCGATATGGGCGAAGAGGTAAGACGAATATGACAATGCGTTCGGGAGAGGGAGGGAGGATATAAGGGTGAGTACTAACTTCTAGTGGTTCCGCGGGATCAAACCACCATCGTTTCAGTAAGTATTTTAGTAGGTGATATCTTATGTGCGTAGAATTCATATAGTCCTGAACACACTGAAGAAGCTCAGCAGAAGTGCGGGGTTTCCTTTAGTGAGTTGCCTTTTGCTGACCAGATATTGATGACTCCTTAGGGACTGGCGGTGATGAGGCTGCGGTAGACATGGCCTGTGTGTAGCTGTCCAGGATGGCCAGAAAGAGCGGCGCGGGTAGTGATCATCATCATCATCATCATCATTCATCATCGTCGTCGTCGTCGTCGTCGTCGTCATCGTCGTCGTAATTGATATCATTATCGCTCTCTCCAATGACAACATTAAGAACACTTGCAATAATGTGAGAAGAACGGATTTGTGGGAAAACAAACACTATTCTCTCTCTCTCTCTCTCTCTCTCTCTCTCTCTCTCTCTCTCTCTCTCTCTCTAATGTTTTTCTTCCTTTTCAAATCTTCCTCTCTCTCCCCTCCCCCTTCCCTCTCCTCCTCCTCTTGTTTCTCCTCCTTCTTCTCCCTGTCCTCCTCCTCCTTCTCCTCCTCTTCCTCTTGTGCCTCTCCTCCTCCTCCTCCTTCTCCTCCTCTCTTCATTTCCTTCCTCCTTCTCCTTTATCTACGCTTCCTGCTACTCTTCTTTCCTTTCTTTCTCGAATCTCTTATCTGCTCTCCCTTTCTTTCTTTTTCTCCTCCCTTTTCTATTGATTTCTATATTTCTTTCCCCTTCTTACCTTTTCGTTTTCTCCTGCATCCCTCTTTTCTTCTACTTCCCAGGCAAGGCGACCGAGAGTTAAACATTCTACAAGACATTGAATACTACGCGACAAAAGTGTCCATGCGGTGATTGTCTGGCGGTATTATTCCAATTGGACGTCATTAACCAGAATGACGTCATTTTGTGCGCGCTGGTTCGTGACAGTTCTTGAGAGACATGGCTCGTGTGACAGTTGATTTCTTTGTTTGTGGGCTTGTTTGTTTTTCTGTTAGTTTGTTGGGGACACACGTGCTTTTCTCTCCCACACTGTCAACAACAATAGTGTGTTGTGTTGAGTTGTGTTGTGTGTGTGTTGTGTTGTGGTGTGTGTGTGTGTGTGTGTGTGTGTGTGTGTGGTGTGTGTGTGTTTTCATTCAAATCTTTGCCAAGGTGTTAATATAATCATGAAGGAATTGCTAGTCTGCACTGCACTTGTTTTCTCCCACTACTGAATTGTTAAACATTTCATTGCGTGGGTCAATCAGTGGGAGATTGCATCTCTTACGAGATCCAAGAAAAAGAATGTCCTGCACAATTCGTAGCTGCTGAAAACGCTTGGCTTATTGAATAGTTGAGCTGACCAATCTGACTGTTAACACTTTTTTTTTTTTTTTTTACTCCCTTGCATCTTTAAATGGATCGTCAAGCATAGGTCAAAGATGTATCCTTATATCTAATACATGATTGTAGTTTTTCTGCAACTTATTTATTTACCGCATTTTGTTTTTGTTTTATTTCTACCCTTTATTGGCTGCTTTGGGGGTGCTATGGGATGCCGTTCTTGAGCCCTTAGTGGTGGTAATACCATGGGATTGTAGACTGTGGTATATCTCTATTTGTTGCCGAAGGAAAAGTGAGTTTCTACGACAATACTGAGCGAGCGAATGACAAGTCTAGAAACAGGGAATGTAAACAGTCATTGCAATGGGTTATTTATGATACAGTCATTGCAATGGGTTATGATAGTGTGTAAGTGGATTGTTTCTTTAAGATTTTATATTTATGCTATGTGACTCCAACTTTCTCTTTTCCAATTCTTTATAACCACACAATTTCTTCCTTCTTATTTGAAAACGATTCGTTATCAAGTCAATAAGGCAAAGGACACTATAGGCTGCACTTGCCATTATTTTACGTCTAAGCAATATAACATTATATACATGTATGCGTGCGCTACCATGAGTGTGTGTTATAAACAATCGTAGTTGCCATTTATAAATGTTCTCTATTAATTGAAAATAGTGTCGCATATTGCCCCATTCGTTAACATATTTAACAGAAATGAAACGATTTTCAGGAGAAAGAGAGAGATGACAAGTGTAGATCTTAGGTAAAAGAAACAGAAAGTGAGCAATTTTTCAGAAAATGAGAGAAGGAATAGATATAATAGGATCTCAAGACAATTGAGCCCAGAAGACATGGAAACGGCGAAAAGAGTTTTACCGATTAGCTTTTCTACTCAATCTTTTTATGATTGATTCTTCTTTCGTTGTGATTCAGCTACTACACACACACACACAATCCGTGTTAATAACGTTCTGTTATGATTTGCGAAGTATCAGGACAACGAAATGTTCACCTAACAACATATGTTTACATCAGGAGGTTGATCTATGTGTGTACATAGCTTTTTTTTTTCGTATACTCTGAT
>JADBJO010000534.1:325000-342500 GCA_016801955.1 Conus betulinus | reverse complement strand
GCGCGCTTTGTTCAATCAGCTGCAATCATTGGGTTTTTTGATGGTCCGACGACTTTGGCCATGAAGAAATTACTGCATCTCATTTTCTTGGTTTTTGTTCTATCTTCAACGCCATACTTCGCTATTGCTCTAGTCTTCACTGACCTGTGACCAAGACTTGTCGGGTAGGCCACCCCTCATAAGTCTGGCTGTGAAGGATGTTAAAAGATGTTTAAAAGCTGCTTTCATCATTTGGTGAGTGATGTTCTCACAGCTTGTAAACGTCTTTTAACATCCTTCACAGCCAGACTTATGAGGGGTGGCCTATCCGACAAGTCTTGATCACAGGTCAGTGAAGACTAGAGTAAAAAAAACCAAGAAAAATGAGAATCATTGGGTTGTTGTTACTTTAATGTCAGATTGATCATTTGCGGCTAGAGAGAGAGAGAGAGAGAGAGAGAGAGAGAGAGAGAGAGGGGGGGGGGGGGAGAGAGAGAGAAGGTGGATGTAGGTGAGAGGACTGAGAGAACGGGCAGTACACACACACACACACACACACACACACACACACACACACACACACACACACACACACACAGAGGGAGAGAGACAGACAGACAGACAGACAGACAGACAGACAGAGAGAAAGGGGGGGGGGGGGGGGGGTGAGAGGAAAACACACCGACAGAAGGAGCAGATGATGATCAGGATCATGTGACGAAAAGAAACCAAAAAAAAATGTTGTTGCTGCTGCTGCAGATGAAGATGATGATGATGATGATGATGATGATGATGGTAATGAGGATGATGATGACAATGATGAGGATGAGGATGAATTACAAATGCAATAAGAACAAGACGTTATTTATAAATATACTGATCATTCTGACAGAAAGAAGAAACAGAAGAAGAAAAAGAAGGTGATGATGATGATGATGATGATGATGATGATGATGATGAACAACAACAGCTGTAAGAGCGACAACTGCAACAACGCCACCTACAGCAACCAAAAGAACAAGGAGGAAGCGGATGAAAAACCAGGAGATTGGATGAGGGTAGAATTTGATGGGAAGGACAGGAAAAAAACGAGGACCTTGAGGAGAATAACAATAATTTCTAAAAAAGAGGAAGCCTAATCCTTTTATATCTGTAATTTATTCATTGTATGTTTGCTGTGGCAGGTTGGTGTTTTTTTTCTTTTTGGTTCATATATATGCAGATTGTATTTATAAGTGTGTGCATATGCAGAAGTATGCATTGAGAGCACATGCATGCGTGTGTGAATAAATGTTTATCAGTGTGTGTGTGTGTGTGTGTGTGTGTGTGTGTGTATGTGCGCGCGCGCGCGCGCGCGCGCGTGCGCGCCCGCGAAGTTTGGGAAAATGTGGTTTCGTTGAATTTGCTTCGGTTTGTTCGATTAACATAGCTAAGCGTACATTACCTGCTTTGGTAGAGTTGTTTTTCCTTTCAAAGATCATATGGTGGATATCTTTATGTCTTCAACTACTTTCGTGTTTCTTAAGCCGATGTTTCCTTTCTCTTTGTTTCCCTTGTTCTTGTATTTCATATATTGTTTTTCCGTAGTTTATTCATGTCCAAACTTTCACTCGTGAATGGCTCATCAATGTTTAATTTCTAATTATCAGTCACTAGTCTAAGAGAATGTGACTCTCTTCACTACTCAATGGAAAGAGTTGAATTCCTGCTCAATGGAAAAAAAAATCTTCCCAGCTGAATAACTTCTTTAATCTTGTTTGTTAGTTTGCTGGTTTGTTTGGCTGGTGTTGGTTTTGTTTTTGCCTGCTGTTTTTGCTTGTTTACTACTTGTTGCTTTGTCTTCTGTGTTTGTTCTAACTGCAAAAGGCCAAGAAACCCATAGTTTCTGTCTGTTCGTCGGTTTGTTCCATCAGATTGACAGTCTAGTCAACTCAACTGTTATTCTCTTACGTCCAAGACATCGTCATCAAAGGGAACGTGGATCGTGACCCCGATTCAGTTCACAGCTAAACTCCTGTTAGGCAGCAAGGTCGTTACCAACATCCATCGGCCAAAATGAAGTCCCTCACAAGGCCAACGCTCAGTTCTGGACCTCTGGGAGAGAGCTCATGAAGTAAAAAGAAAGAGCAAGGATGGGGGAGTGTGAAAAAGACAACCTTATTATTTGGCTCACAAATGCGATTCCACTCGAGGGGAGACAATTTCTGTAATACGATTTACACTGCTGTCGAGTACCAGACTGCTCACCGGCTGTCTGGCAGATGCCTGATTACTCGCTGTGATGAAGAGAGGGCAGTGCATTTCTTGGTTGTTTATGCTGGTGTTGATGTTGTTGTCTCTTTCGGTTGTATTTGTTTGTCGGTTGGTTGGTTGGTTGGTTTTTCTGTTCAGGGTGGGATGTGTATTGGGGCGTTCATGGGAGTGCACAGTGCGGAAGGGTAGTAAAAAAATGGGGGTGAGAGGTAGAGCCAGCAGGCGCAGCATATTGGATTCAACATATTGAATGTCTTGTAGATTTTATGGTGGTTGGAATGTCGACTCTGTTTTGAGCGTAGGTTATTGCTGTGTTTTTTTTTTTTTTTTTTTCATCACTAAAGAGAATAAAGAAAACTAGAAATAAAAAAGAAACACAGGAGGTGCGTCTATTCCCTATGATGTTCATGGTTGTGTGTGTGTGTGTGTGTGTGTGTGTGTGTGTGTGTGTGTGTGTGTGTGTGTGTGCGCGCGCGCGCGTGCAGATAGTAGATAGATAGATAGACAGGTAAACAGATAGATATATTTAATACAGAGAGAGAGAGAGAGAGAGAGAGGAGAGAGAGAGAGAGAGAGAGAGAGAGAGAGAGGGAGAGAGAGAGAGAGGGGCTTGGAGAGAGGAGAGAACGAGGGGCTTGGATGGAAAGAGTGCAGTTATGCATGAAGATATTACCCTCAACGAAAAAAAGAAAACATCTGACAAAAAATGCACTTGTGTATTTGATCAGATCAGATAGAGGCAGCTCTTCTGCTCTGGGAGAAAAAAAGGAACAGAACGCTATCTAAGCCTGCCTGACATGCCATCTGACGGAGAACTGTTCATATCTATGCCACAGAAAAAGGCACAAAGCTGAAATCAAACGATCCCCCATCCCACCTCCTCCTTTCAGTCTGCCTCTTCCCCTCCTCCTCTTCCGCCCTCACCTTCCCGCCCGAATATTCAGATTCAAGACCAGTCCCGCTCTGAATTGAACAAATAAGCTACTCGGATTTCCATATTTCCTTTCATTTCGTTTCATTTCATTTTATGTTATTCTCTTTTGTTTTATTTCGTTTTTTCTTCTTTTTTTTTCTTTCTTTTCTTTTGTATTATTTCATTTTCTTTGGTTTCATTTTTGTCTGGGTTTGTTTTTGATGGGTGATCTTAGCGGATTTTCCGATAGAATTTGGAGTTGGGACAAACAACTGCCTTGTTTGCTTACATCCTTTGACGAGCAGTTAATGCAAGCTGCACACAGGATGTCGGTAGATCTTTTTCTGTTGACCTTTAACGATAATGGGAATTAAAGTGGAGGTTCTCGTCACCCAAACTGTCGCTTTGTAAAGCCTTCTTTTTCTTGACCTGGAAGCCCCATCTTAGCTGCTGTTTCTGGTGCAGTTGGTTTTGTTGTTGTCATTTCTAGTTCTGTTCCACTGTGTGTGTCTCTTATCGTCCAGTCTTCACTCAGGTTTTCAGCTCACTTCCATTTAATCTTCTCTGAAGCTCTTTTCCACTTTTTTTTTATCTTGGCTGCCCCAAATTTTGCTCATGTAGATAAGCCCCTTCCATTCTTCTTCTCTCGGATGCCCCAATGTTAGCTCTTTTTGTGAGCTCTTTTCTATTTCGTTCTTTTTTTTTTCTTTGCCCCCAATTTTAGCTCTGGTAACTCTTTTCCCTTTTTTCTGCTCTTGGCAGCCCCAGGCTTAGCTCTTGTTGGTAGCTATAGCCCATCTTTCCTTCTTGGTGGCTCTCTCTCTCTCTCTCTCTCTCTCTCTCTCTCTCTCTCTCTCTCTCTCTCTCTCTCTCTCCTTCCTTTCTCTTGACTGACCTAAATTTAGTGCTTAGTATCAGCTCTCTTCCATGTTTTTTTCTCTCTCGGCTTCCCCACTTTAGCTCTTGTTGTGGATCCCCACCATCGATTTTTTTTCTTGGCCTCCAAGTTAAGCTCTCTTTGGTGGCTCTTCTCCATGTTTCGTCTCTTCGCTGCCCTGATTTCAGCTCGTGTTGATAGCTCTCTTCAATTTCCCCATCTGTCTGCCCCCAACTCTAGCTCTTGTTGATAACTACTTTCGTTTTCCGTTCCTGGCTCTCCCGTTGTAGCTCTTGTATTTAGTTCTCTTCCATGTCTCTTTCAAACAAAGTTTAGCTCTTGTTAGTGGCCCCCTTCATTTTCTGTCTGCCACCTTTTTACTTTGGCTGCCCCCATTTCAGCCCTTGTCTCACTACATTTTTTTCTTCGTGGTCCCTTTTAAAGCTGTTGTTTTTAGATGTCTTCTGTCTTTTTTTTTTCCTTTGTTTTTTATATGAATGCTCGCTTTGCTCTTTCCTCTTTTCTTCGCAGGGCTGTGTGATTTTATTTTATGTTGACAAGCATCTGTTACGCCTTCTCTTTGGTAGCTCTCCTCCATAGGTTTCTCCCTTAGTGCCCAGTTTTGAGCTTCCCCCTTCTTTATTTAGCTCTTTTCCCTGTTGTGTTCTCTATTTCCACTTGCAGGTCTCTCTTCCATCCTAGACGGGAAAGGTAGACAGGGCATCGTATCCTGAAACAAGCACAGGGCAAATTTTTCTTCAATCTCGGCAGCTGACGATGAACTTCAAAGTGACCGAAATGACCGGAGCGTTTGGTTGAGCTGGTCTTCGACGGCAATTACACAGCCACTTGATGTGACGAGTTTTGATATCAGCGTGGTGTTGTGATTTATTCGCTCTTTGATGTGTTGTTGTTACTGTTGTTGTTGTTGTTGTTGTGGTTGGGGCGTCTGTGCTGTCGTAGTCTCGTGTAAGTTGTTGACGGACGTCTGCTCTTTAACAGGGGCTGTGTTTGGGTTATCGATCCGTTGGCTGTGTCGTGGGACAGGGCTGTCCCAACTCACCATGGCTGAGTGGGTAGGTGAAGGAAAGCCAGAGAGGAGAGACTGGGAGCTGTAGCAAAAAAATGAAAGTGAGGCTGGGGGTGGGCAGTTGTGGTGTGTTAGTGTTAGTGTTTGTGTTTGTATGTGTGTGTGTGTGCGTGCGTGCGTGCGTGCGTGCGTGTGTGTGTGTGTGTGTGTATGTGTGTGTGTGTGTGTGTGTGTGTGTGTGTGTGTGTGTGTGTGTGGTTCAGGAAATGTAGTTATGTTTACATTTGCCTTAGTTTTTTCGTCTGCTTAACACCGCTTGGTTTATATAACTGGCTATCATAGAGTTTCTCTTTTCTTAGAGCAGAAACAAAGAAGGGTACTTCAAAGGAGAAAACGTATGTATTGAATTTTCTTAAACTGAATTGTTTTATTGCTGCTTCTCTTTTCTCTTTATTCTCTTGTTCATATATAGCATATATTTACTTATGTCTATTTTCTTGTTGTTTTACTGATGAGTGACTGGATGCTCTATTCCTAGTTTCTGATTGCCAGTCAAAGAGAGCGAAACTGTCATCAGAAATTCTACGCATGTAGAAACCTTCTCTGTTAAATCGTTGCTTTGCCCTTAGTTTTTGCTATTGTTGTTGCTGCTGTTGCTGTTGTTGTTGTTGTTGTTGTTGTTGTTGTTTATTGTTTTTGTCCTTTGTTGTTTGTTGTTTGGATGCCGTTGTTTTTGTCTGACTTATTTGTTTGTTCTTCTACCTCAGAAAGAGCAGGAGGCTTAAGGGCGTTGTTCCCGCCTTTAACTCTGTTCCATCTGTTTGGCAGTGTGGTGACCCAACCGTCCTTCTCTTACTAGGAGAACACTGTCATCAAAGGGAATGTGATGTGGGTTTTAACACAGCTACAGTTTGTCATACCTCTTATCTTGGCAATCACCTAAACACCTATGTGTCTTGGCCAAGCGAGCTCTAGCATATGACGGAAGGTCAGTCCCAGAACCCCGTGAGCATGCAAAGAAAGGAAGAAAAAAGAGAACCTTTGTTATTTGGCTCACAAATGCGATTCCTCTCGAGGGGAGACAATTTCGGTAATACGATTTTCACTGCTATTGAGCACAAGACTGCTCGCTGGCTGTCCGGCAGATGCCTGATTACCTTCTGTTATGATGAGAAGACGGGGTCATTTCTTGTTTGTTTATATTGTTATAGCTGCTGTTTGTTTGTTTTTTTCTTCACGGAGACGTATTCTTCAGGTAACGGGGCGAGGGAGGGGAGGGAAGTGTGTGTTGTGAATGAGGGTAAGGTCTGCTTCTTTCGCATACTGGAGTAAGCATATTGATTTTTTTTTTTTTCGTTTAATTGGTTTTTATATTGATTGAAGCGTTAAGTTTGTTTGGAGGATAGGTTATAAAGCTGCATTGTTTACAGACAAAAAGTTTTTTTTAACCGGAAAGGAATAAAGGGCAGATGTATCCCGTACTGGCCACCTTTCTTTTACGTTTTTTTTTTCCGCCCTGTGGAATTTGAAAATCATTCATGTTCACGGACAAGGAGCAATAACCACTGTCTAGAACACACGCATAAACACACACACACACACACACACACACACACACACACACACACACACACACACACACACACACAGGCAGGCAGACTGACGGACAGACGGATAGACAGATAGACATGTAGTCAGACAAACTGACAGCCTGATAGACAGACAGACAGACAGAAAGTATCACATTAACAATTTATTAAGGAAACAAGATGATCAAGGAGATCAAACACATTAATCTAAACAATTTATCCTTAAACATGAGAGAGAGAGAGAGAGAGAGAGAGAGAGAGAGAGAGAGAGAGAGAGACAGACAGACAGACAGACAGACAGACAGGCAGACAGACAGACAGACAGAGGTTGCTTTTGCTTTTGTTTTATAAGCTCTGTTTCTGAATGTTTTTGTCTTGGATGTCCCATTTTCACTTTGGTTCACTTCGGCCTTCAGCTCTCTTCTATTTTTTTTCTCTCCTGATGTCTTGAGTTTAGCCCTCATTTTTGGCTCTCCTTCATTTTTTTCCATTCTCTTTCTAAATTCTTTGTAAGCCTTCTTTTTAATTTACTTTGTTTTTAAATTTCTTTTGATATTCCTTTTTTTCTTTTGTTTCCTCCTTTTGTTGCCCCGGATTTATTCCTTGTTGGTAGCTTTTTTTTTTGTCATCTTTTATTGCCTTGGATGTCCCACTTTTAGCCGTCGTTTTTTAACTCTTTTCTTCTTTTGGCTGCTCCATTCATAGATTTTGTTCTAGCTTTCTTCTATCCGTTCACTCTTCACGGCCCTATGTCTAGCCCTTGTTTCTAGCAGTCTTCCATCCTTTCTCTTTATGAGTGCCCCCACCGTACGCTCCTGCTTATAGCTGCCTTTAACCTTTGCTTGTAGTACTGCGATTTCTTTTTCTGCCTTATTAGAGGTTCTGTATCGTCCTCTTGGCTTTCGCATTGTTTCGCCTGCATCTCTGTCACTCTTCCATCTTTTCTTCTCTCCGCCCGCCCCATTTCAGCTCTTACTGGTAACTCTCTGCTTCCTTTCATTCCCTTGGATTTCCATTTTAGCTATCGTTTTATAGCTCCCTTCTATGTTGCTCTTCTCTTTGTGCCATATTTTCTAACATTTTTTTTTCAACTTTCTCCACTAAATCGTTCTCTTAGCTTTCCCAGTTTGAGCTTTTTTTGTCATAAATGGGACGGGGGGGGGGGGGGGGGGGGGGGGGGGGGGGGGGGGGTATATGGCATCATGTCCTAGTACAAGGAAAGAACAAAATCTTTCTTCCACCTCGACTGCCAACGATTAACTTCAAAGTGACCGAAATGACTGAAGTGGCTGAATGGGCTGGTCTCTTCTTAAGGTGACAGGGAGGCCGATTGACGTGACGAGCTTTGAGCGAGCTTGAGGTTTGTTGCGGTTTGTTGGCTCTGCTGTGATGTGTTGTTGCTGTTGTTGTTGTTGTTGTTAGATGGGCGTAGACCCTTTTGTAGGTCCTGTAAGTTGTTGACGGATGTCTGCTTTCAGTCTGGGTCTGTGTTTTAGGTTATTGATCCATCGGCTGTGTCGTGGGACAGGGTTGGAGGAGGCAAACCAAAGTGGAGGGACTGGGAGGTGAAGGGGCATATAACAGTGAGGCTGGGGGATGGGTAATTCTGGTGGTGGTGGTGGTGTGTGTGTGTGTGTGTGTGTGTGTGTGTGTGTGTGTGTGTGTGTGTGTGTGTGTGTGTGTGTGTGTGTAGCTCACAAAAATGTGGTTTTGCTACATTTGCTTCAGATGGTTTCAGTTAGTTTTGCACCGTTTGGCTTATATTACCTTGCTATGGTGGATTTACTCTTATTTCAGAGCTGAAAGAGAGAAAATTAGTACAAAGAAAAAGAGTGTTTATAATTTCAAAGCAATTGTGAGCCACTAGAAGTGTTCTTAAACTGATTAAGTTACTGCTTCTCATTTCTCTTCAGATCTCTTATAGTAATAGTTTAGAATTAATCTGTCCCTATTCACTTACGTATGGTTCAACTCAAAATTTCTGATCGCCTGTCAAAGTGAGCGTAAACTGTTATCATACTTATTACTCGAGTGAAAGAGACCTCCTTAGCTAACTTATTCTTTTGTTCTTTTTTTTTTCCATGTTGTTTTGTCCTACCTCAAAAAGCCTAAGAGACCAAATCGTCTCGTTTCTGTCTTTAGATTTCTTTGTTCGGTAAAAGTTGGCATTCTACCAAATCGTCTCGTTTCTGTCTTTAAATTCTTTGTTCGGTAAAAGTTGGCATTCTGTTAATTCAGTTATTCTTTTACTTGGAAAACATCATCATCAAAGAATATATGGGTCTTAGCAAGGATGCAGTTTGCTATGCATCCTACTTTGCCAACAACCTGAAACACTTCTTGGCCCAAATCAGCTCCATCACACGGCTGACGTTCAGCCCCAAAACACCCCACCCATGAGCATGCAGAGAAAGAAAGAAAAAGAAACCGTTATCATTGAACTCACAGATGCGACCCCACTCCAGGGGGAGACAATTTCGGTAATGGGATCTTCATTGACCATTGACCACAAGACTATTCACAGGCTCTCTGGCAAAGGAGAATATGGTGTCATTTCTTGGTTGTCTATGTTGTTTTTGTTGTCTTTTTTGTGTGGGGTTGGGGAGGCAGTGTTCTGTATGGGAGAAGAAGGGAGAGAGAGGGTGTGATGAGGGTGAGATCTGTTTATCTAGCATATTGGATTTGGGACATTGAATATTTGTGTTTGTTTGATTTTTTGCTTTTTGTTTTACGGTTTCAAGTTTGTTTGAGGATCAAATCTGTTTGGGATCTAGATCATATAACCAGAGTATTGTTCATCCCACGCAGAGACAAAAAGCAGTGAATGAAAGAGGAACAGAGAAAAAGCGAATACTTTACTGCTGACATTATCTTAGTTATTTGTTTTTCTGCCCTGGGAACCGGAAAAAACGATATATATAAATAAACAATAAGCACTGTCTGGAACACACACACACGCACACACACACACACACGCGCGCGCGCGCGCGCGCGCGCACGCACACACACATACGTACACACACACACACGCACACAACACACACACTCACACACACACACACACACACACACACACACACACACACACACACACACACTCACACACACACACACACACACACACACACACACACACACACACACACACACACGCACGTACACACACATACACACACACACACACGCACTCACACACACACACACACACACACACACACACACGCGCGCGCGCGCGCGCGCGCGCGCGCGCGCACGCACACACACACAGCACATCAAACTAACCAATCTAACATTTCTTATGAGAAAGATCGAGTGAGTGAGCGAGCAAGCGGGTGAATGAGAGAGAGAGGGAGGGAGGGAGACAGACAGACAGAGAGACAGAGAGAGAGAGGCGTTAGATAAGGGAAATACTGGTACGCATGAAGATATTGCCATCGACGAATACGGAACAATATGACAAAAATGCACATTTCTTAGGATCAGGAACAGGAAGATCTTCTGCCTTAGGCGAAGGAAAAGAAGGAATAGGATGCTGAATTTGGCCACATACTATCTGACCAAATTGTTCATACATTATGAACACACACACACACACACACACACACACACACACACACACACACACACACACACACACACACACACACACAACAAACTGACGTAAAAGGATCGTCCACCCCATCCTCTCTGCTCTGCTGGGAAACGCGTTCCAATCATGAAATCTGGGAACGCGTTCCCAGATATCACGGTAAATCTGGGAAACGCGTGCGAAAAAAATAAATGGCAAAGAGGCCAAAGATCTCAATTGCACCTAAATATATTGTTTCTACCTTATCTCGAAAATCCATTCTTTTTCGTCTTCTTTCTGCCCTTCTGAGCTCTGAAAGACCACGTTCCGAGATATCACGGGCCTTCCCAGATATCACAGTACATTTTGGGAACGCGTTCCCAAAAAAAACTTTGTGATATCTGGGAAGCCTTCCCAGATATTACGTTCCCAGATTTCACGCGACACCGGGCCCCCGCTCTGTTTTTCCCCAAGCCCATCCTCTCCTCATTCACCAGTCTCTTTTCCAGTCAATTGCCAGTCTCTCTTCCAGTCAAATACCACTTCAGTCTCAACGACTGATCAAGTGTTGTTTTTGTTGGTCGATCAAGTGGATTTTCCGACTGAAATCTGGCAATGAGACAAACAACTGTTTTTGCTGCCATAGATCGTTAAAAAAAAAACAACTTTCTTCCATAAATCTTAGATCAGATGAAAAATGTTTAATCTCCATCAGAAAATTCAAACATCACGGTAAGTTCATGTAGCACATGGGAAATTGTTTCTTTGTTTTTTTTTTCTTTTCCTTTTTTATTTGACACTGAAATAATGGAAATCAGATAAAAAAAAAAAAAAAAAAACATTTGGGTTGCCAGAGTTGAATCTTTCCGTGAGCTCTCTTCTGGACAACTGGTAGGTACAAGTCTCTTCTATCTGCAAGTTGTATCGGCTGAGTCCTTGTACGCGTCCTACTGACAGGATCTCTGTTTGAGGGGGCTCATCACTCGGGCGATTGAAATTTAACTAGGTCTTCTTTCACCGATCATACCGATAACGATCCGAGTCTTTTATCACTTGTTTTGTGTTCTTTCTTCCGTGCTTGATCTAGTCCGTCTCATAATAGCGGGAGTCTTCTTCTGCCTCAGACTGCTCTGGGATGTAAACGCTTCTTATGATATTCTGTTTTGTACCCGCTTGTTCAGTATACCCGCATACATTCCATGTCGTATATACATGTGATTGCAGGGCTGCCCCATTTCTCAACCTTTGCTCTACATGACTCGTGTGCTCCTGGCAGAAAGTAGGTAATTTCTAACTTCCTCTGACATTTCGGTTTTACAATGCGATCCTCCAGCAAAGGCTGGTCGTCGCAATACCATAGTATGTTTGTGATGCTCTCATATAAGAAAGCGGTAGTAGCGAGCGAGCTCGCGCTGAAGGTCTTCGTTGGCTGAGAAGCATTTAGTCTTATCTCCATCCGACACCCACTCAAGCACATACTGGTCCAGCTTCCGCATATGGTGGCCGATGCTCACGGCGATAGTAGGCTTTGCTCAGCCCCATTGATCTTCTCATTACGAATGATCACTAAGTTCATGTCTAGTGTACTCTTACGATAGTCAGATAGTTTGATGCAGGCATTGCAGACAACCGATGGCGGTGCTCGTGGGACGTGGGTAGCGGGTGGGGGGTGAAGCCGGGCTCGGTATTCCCAGGGAACTCTTCGATTTTGTCAGATTTGACTGAGCGCCTGTCACGATCGGAGCTCATGTCTGCGCGACGGGCCCTCAGTCCACATGTGGGGCTGTGGAGAGGTTATCTTTGCAGGCTGGTCGTCTACTTTTCACCCAGATAAACTCTGTAGCTGCTTTGGGCTCTTTCATCATTGTCGGTGTGCGCGGTCTTAACTTGCCCTCATTTGTTCGCTTCGCACTTGTGGCTAAATCTCTCACTAGTACTCTACTTGGTGCTGTTGCAACATCCATCCATGCTTGCTCGTGGCCTATTCGCAGCTCGTCAAAAACGCTCGAAATACGCATGAGGAGTCTGTGTCTGTCGTGTCTATCCGCAGTCAGATGACGGCAGGTGTCTTAGCTGGTTCAGTGAGCCTCTCCCCAGTGAGAGCGCGCGCCCGCTTTTGAACTATAAAGCTTTGCTGAAGGGTCTCAGTGTTGGTCAAGCCTTATTGGATGGCCACCAGTCACCCACCCACACAACGTCACTAGGGCAGAAAGCACCTACGCCCGAGTAGGGAAGCCTGCTCTATCCCCCTCTCCGCACGGAGGGCGACTGAGCTCTATGGAAGCAGAACTGGGCAATCCGGGTTATAACGGCCAAACTCCAACGCGCGCGCTTACGATACACGGGGTGGGGGGCGAGGGGGGAAAAATACCCGTTGCCACCAACAAAATACACACACTTACCGACCCACAGGGTGCTAACAACATGCAACACACACCACACTCCAGACCCTCCAAGTCAAGCAGGAGGTGACAAGTGCCCACACAGTCAACAGCGCAGCAACACATAGAAGAGCGGGTATCGCCCATCTTTTGTCCCCTGTCGATGTCAATGTGGTTCCAGTAGCCACGTAGTGACATTCCACAGTGCAGCACGAGCGGCCTACAGTGTCCTAAATAAGACAAGTACAACAGGCCGTTACAAACGAAAAAAAAATTTTTGGGGTTTTTTTTGTTGTTGGTTTGGTGGGGGTGTTGTGGTGGTCGAGAGTTCGTTGTTCGAGACTAATCATGGGGTCCATCTTCGGAAAATGCATGTTTTCATATAAGAAGAAAATCAATTTAAACGTAATGACATCTCGGTGAATTAAAGAGGATAAAATAAAGACGATATCTATGCGTAAATCCATTTTTTACCAACGCATATATAGACAACAGTTTATTTCGTACCAATTCTTTTTTATATTTCAAAAGTGGGTGAACGTGCACTGGAACAACAGTCACGTGTCTCTCACAACCTATAAACACTCTCCTATATTCCCGTGCACTCCATTGACCATAGAAGCTTCTGAGCTGTTATTTGACATCGAAGGTCTGCTTGAGTTTATAATCCACTGAAAGCAACTCCCGCCTCATACGCCAATCGTAGCATCTCTCTACCCAAGATCGTGCGATAACTCTCCTCCAAAGCAACTAGCATCAAAGTTTTCTTCTTTTTCTTTTCAAAGCCACTGCTGCATACTTGTGACTGCTGCGCGCACGCATAGTGCGTGAGCGTGTGCTGTGTCCTGCGTGTGGTGGTGTTTCGATAGTGTCACTGTGTGTACGTGTCACGGAGCAGTCATGTCTGTCTGTCGTGTGTCCTTCACGGCATCTGCCGAGTTCCTCCACGATGCTCCGTCTCTCTAGATGTTGTGGCGCCTCACATCGTCGTCCAGTGCAACCACCAAAACTACCAGGTTCGTGTTATTCCTCGTTGAAGAGATGTGTGCTTTTAGAGCGCGTAGAGGATTTACAGTCATGGTGATAATAATTCAAGGCTGAAGGGACCTGATGGAGTATTGATGTGCTATTACCCTGATTTAGCCGTATACTAATGCGGGCTGTTAGAAACAGCCTGTAAGACGGTTTTTTCTCCTTATCCGAGAGGGATTCTGCAGAAAGTGACTTGCGTGCGTAGATCTATGTGTGAAAAGAGTTAGGCGGGGAGGTATGTCACTTCTGTAGTGGTGCGCCCACGTGTCATCATGATGCTGCTATGTTATAGTTTCCGGGGGGGGAACACGCCGTGGACTACACAGGCTGCGGATATCGACCTGTCTACGGTTTTGAATCGCATGAGCACTCGTCGACAATTGGAATTCTTCGAACAGATAAAAGTAGCGTGTGGCGGCGTAGTGGTGCGTGTCTAAACTTACTCTGCACGGCCTGTGTCTATTGTGCACACTACTTGGCTGATCTTTCTGAAATTTTTGTAGGTATGTTCATTATGGGTCACAGATGATGCCCGAAGCTTTAGTTTATCATTATAGCCGTTACTAACGGCCCATATGGTTTTCTTCTTTATGGAAAATCTCAGAAAGTACTTGGCCGATCTTTCTGAAAATTGCACGTATGTTCATTATAGGTCACAGATGACCGCCGATGTTTACCAGAATGGCCATTACTAACAGTTACACCAGCCCAAGACGTTTTTTTCGTCTTTATGGAATATCTCACACCTATTCAGGATAAACTGGGAGTACGTTTATATGCTTTACATCTTGTTACTTCTTTCTATCATAGACAGGACAGAGCAACAAGCAAAGGGCACAATTTGTCTTGTAACCTAGGCTGCCGATGAAAAAAAACTTCAAAGCGACCGAAATGACCAAAGTGGCTGAAGGGGCTGGTCTCCCCAAGGTGACAGGGCGGCCGACTGACATGACGAGCTTTGATGTGTGGTTGGCGGTTTGTTGTGGTTTGTTGGCTCTGTGATGTGTTGTTGTTGTTGCCGTTGGATGGCGTCTACGCTCTTATAGGCTCCTGTAAGTTGTTGACCGACGTCTGCTCTCTGGCTGGGACAATGTTTGGGTTATCGATCCATTGGCTGTGTTTTTGGGGACAGGCGTGCGAGCCTCTCTCTCTCTCTGTGTGTGTGTGTGTGTGTGTGTGTGTGTGTGTGTGTGTGTGGTTTAGGTGAATCTCTTTGTTACATTTGCTTCAGTTTGTTCAATTTATTTAACTTGGCCCACCTATATAACCTGCTGTCATTTTTGTTTCAGAACCGTGAATAGTCAACGTTACTGTGAATGAAAAAGGGTGTGGTCTGATTTTATTTGCCATTTTGAGTAACTTAAATGCGACGTATTCATTGCTCCTCCTCACTCTTCATCCTCCTTATCCTTATATTTCACAATTATCCTCTCTCTTTATTACTTAACTCTATCTTATGAGTCATATAACGTTCTGTTCCAAAATTGTTTTCTGTTCCAAAATTGTTATCACCAGTCCAAGAGAACATAACCCCAATCACATTTTGTAGTTATGTAAAAGAAACCGTCTCAGCTAAATCATTATTTTTTCCTGTCTGTCCTATTTCCTTGTACTGTCTGAAGAAGACCCACAGATAGTAACCCATTGTTTCAACCTGTTAAATAGTTTATTCCATTCCTTTTTTTGTTTTACCTGTAACACATCATCACAGGGAATGGAGATCTCAACAATGATCATGGCTCAGACAAAACAACTTCTGTAACAAGACAGAAGATCAATTCTTGTAGCACCTGAACTTATGGAGAGAGAAAAAAAAAGAAAAAGAAACCTCATTACAAATGCGATTCCACTTCAGGGGAGACAATTTCGGTAATACGATTTTCACTGCCATTGAGCACCAGACTGCTCCTTGTCCCTGGCAGATGGCTGATTACCCTCTGTTATGATGAGAGGACACAACATCTTTTGGTTGTTTATGCTATTTTGTAGTTCTTGCCAGTCTTTTTTTTTTCAGGGCAGGGGATGGGTGGGGGGGAGGGAAGATTGGGAGGAGTGGGAAGAGGGAGGGAGGAGGAGGGGGGCTTTTGTGTTACAAAGGAGTAAGAAAAAAATGCGGGAAAGGGCTGGTTTATCAAACATATTGAATTCAGTATATTGGATTTTCTGTAGTTTTTATGTTAGCTCAAATGTTGAATGTATTTGGAGCACTAGTTATAGAGATTCTTTTTTTTTTTTCTAAACTCTAAACAGAGACAATAACATAAAAATGGAAGCAACATGAAGTGGATCTTTTATTGAGGATGCTTTTATTTCAGTCTTTTTTTCTTTTTTTCTTATTATTTACCCCCTGCACAATATGAAAATCATTCACGTTGAAAGAAAACGAATTTCTAACCACTGTCTGATGTCTCTCTATCCATCTATCTATCTATCCATCCGTCTGTCTATCTGTCTATCTACCTGTCTATCTATTTATCTATGTATGTATCTATCTACCTGTCTATCTATTTATCTATGTATGTATCTATCTATCTGTCTATCTATCAATTTATCAATCTATCTACATATTTGTCTATTTATCTATTTCTAGAGAGAAAGAGAGATAGACAGACAGACAGAGAGGGGCAGAGAAGTGGAAGGGGGGGGAGGGGGTGACTAGATGGGAGAATCGCAGTTGTGCATGAGGAGATTACCATCAATACACAAGGGGAAATATATATATATATATATATATATATATATATATATATATATATATATATATATATATATATATATATATATATATATAATGTACGCAAAATTAGATAGGATGACGAACAAGCAGATCTTCTGGCTTAGGTTACGAGACGACAATAAAATAAAGGAACAGGATGAAGTCTAACACTCCATTTGACACAGAACTACAACAAAAGACAAGCCACCAAGCTGCTGTGTGTAAGAATTCAATCCCCATCTCCTTCATCCTCCCATCTTTTTACCCTGCCCCACCCTTCCTTTCCCTCTCCCAGTATGTGTATACAGTCTATTCCCACTCAAGTTTCAACGAATTGTCAATGGGGATTTCTTAAAAGATTTCTTTTCTTTGTCTGTATTTGTTTCTGTCGACTGATCCGAGTGGATTTTCTTCCAGAAATTCGTGCAGAGACGAGCAGTTTCCTTGTTGCAGTAGGTAATCCGAGCTTTGGTACGGGACGTTGGTAGTTCTTGTTTGTTTTTATTTCTCTGGACATTTTTTAAAAAATGGAATCAAACAACAGTTTTGATTACCACAGTTTGAAGCTGTTCATGTTTTTGTTTTTGTTTTTTTTTTTTTTTTTACTGGCTGTCCCATTATCAGCTCCCTTTATTGTTATGGCTGTTTGTTTATTTTCTTTGTTTACGTCTCCTCCACTTTGTGTGTTCGTAACTGCCCCATATTAGCGCTTGTTTTGTTTCCTTTGTCCGTTCTTTTCTTAGCAACCCCATTTTTAGCTCTCCTCCCAATTGTCTATCACTGTCCGCCCCGATGTTGGGTCTGACTGGTAGTACGCTTTCCATGAGTTCTTGTGGCGGCCGCCTCATTTTAATCATTTGTTTCCTGGCTCCCCTGCTTTCTTTCTCTGGCCCGTTCTATTTAAGCCCCTGCTTTTAGCATACTTTCATCTTTTGTTTTGTCTGCCCCGTTTTTAGATTTTGTTGGTAGCTCTCTTCTATTGTTTCTTCTGGACTGACCCATTGGAACTCTTATTGTTAGCTCTCTTCCATGTTGTGTATTACCAGACGCCACATGTTTAGCTTGACTGTCGCCCATCTTTTCTTCACTTTGCCGCCCACGTGTTAGCTCTTGTTGATAGCTCTCTTCCGTCTTTTCTTCTTTTTGACTTGCACTGTTTTTG
>JADBJO010000534.1:315000-317500 GCA_016801955.1 Conus betulinus | reverse complement strand
CATTAAGATGTTACGCAATTCCTAGGAAAGACGTCATCGATCGGTGTTTGTTTATAAGAGGTTTTGGATGGCTGTGCCAGTGTGTTGGAAAGTGCGGACGTTGTTTTATTCAGTCTTGTTCAATATCCCGTTTTGTTTGTTTGACATTATAGTTCAGTTCAAGTATCTGCATCTCCGTTTTGCGTACTCTCCACATAGAACTTTCTTTCTTAATTTATGTATTCAGCATCTTCATTTCCAGGGTTCACTGATTATTGTTTTTAATCAGTCATTCAACTTTATTTCAATGAATTAATCTTCAGTTTTCTTTCAAGTGTGTTTAATCGTTTTGCTGAATATCCTTGACACTCTTATTATCTTGTCAAGTACACTATACTCAAACGACTTAAGAAATACTAACAACTCTTTCTTTTTGTCCCATTTTTCCATGCCACCTCAGCAGCACTAGTCCCACTTCACTCACCGCGGCTCCGCAACACACAGCTACACCCAGGCTGATCTGCCGCAACCCAGGGACTACGGTCTACAGTTAGCCTTCAGCATCAAGCTGACACGGGGCAACCCATCAGAGGAAACACCCCACTGCTGCTGAATCACTTCGCTGGTGCACAGTGATGCCTAGTCTGATCCAACATGCACAGGACACCACCTACAAATCCCCTACATGAGAACTGTAACTGATGAGTGAGTCACGGAACCCATGCGAGTGAGGCTATCCAACGATAGTCCTCATAGATGAACCCAATACCGGCGACTTTGACCTGAAACCAATACGGCCGTAAACGTGCAAAGTAGTTGGATCTGGACATCAAGGTCCACTGATTAAAGAAAACCTTTTATTTCTGTAAAGAGGAGGAGGGAGGAGGATGAGGAGGAGGAGGAGGAGGAGGAAAATGATGCCATGGAGCGCATTGGGGTCTACACTACGCTCCATTTCATGTATCATTTCATGACATATTCATACGTCCTCAAGATCTGACAGATACAGGCATTGGCTGTGCTATTCAGAAAAAAAAAAAAAGTTGAGCAATGCTCTCAGAAATGAATTGATCATGAAATGCTCTGCTGACTGGCACTGGTTTTAACACTCTATGAAACGTTTTTCCGAGCACGAAACGTTTTCAGGGTTATTTGTGTTCTCCACACACACAACTCCTTGCAACAGACTGACCAAAGAGTGGATGGAGTGAGAGAAGGAGGGCGTTAAGATGATAGAGAGGGGGAAAGAGAGGGAGGTTAGGGAGCATTGCAGGTCCATTAATGCCGTGGCCCGGAGTAGTTGAAGTTTGCCCCTTCGCAGGACATCAAGGCAGCGATCGGTATTGATGTGACGAGTATTAATGTGATTAGCTTGGCTCGCTCCAGAAGGCACTCACAAAAAAAGCCAACCCGCTGCGATTGATGCTTCTTGTAAGTACAGCGTGTAATCAGCGAGGTGAAGAATTCGACACGCTTTCATACCACCTGCTCAATGACCGTGCCTTATACAACACATCCGTTGTAGGTCAGTAGTAATGACTTTTTTTCCCTCATGTCTTTCAAATGAGGAGTGATTAGTTGCCGTTAACGTGAAAAAAACGACTTGCCCACATGTCCGGTCTAGCGGTCCTGATCTGAGAGTGAAAAAACCTCGTCAGTTTCGTGAACTGATCAGAGGGCGTTACTATTTCTGGCATATGGGAAAAAATAACGTAATATCAGTAGTAAGGGTCTTGTTTTTTTATCTATAGTTCTTACAGACACCATTGTCTTGCTTGTTACAAAATGAAGTTGATTTCAAACGAAAAATGGCTGAATCAGAACCTGGTTGTTTGTTCTTCATCGATGCATGTCCAGCCCCTTGATTCACTAAATTTTGTAAATGTTTGGAGAGATTGTAGTCTTTCCTCCCTCTCCACCCTCCCATCCCCTCCTTTCTGCTCCTTTCCAAGCCCACCCATCGTTGTTCCCTTCACGCCCCCCCCCCCCCCCCCCCCCCCCTCAGTCCCTGTCCTATCTCAATTACAACAACAAAATCTTGACCTACGTAATGTCTGAAAGCTGCTAGAATTTGCATTGAACATGCTCCCCATCCTATCCTTTCTTCTTCCAAACTGAGGAAGCACAAAGCAATTCTAAGATACCCAATGATCCTTCGTTTTCAAAAGAAGGGATGGGTGAATATGGTGTAGGAATTGGGGAAGGTGGGGGGGGGGGAAGGAAGATAGGAAGGGAACGGGGCGAGATACGAGATGTAGATGACGGAGAAGGAAGGAGAGGGAGGTGGAGAAGACGAAGAGTGGGATGCTGAGGGTTGTTGAACGCAGCTGCCTGGGATTATGTTTTGCAATCAATGGCAGTGATCGCTTGTTGTGGAAACAGCGCGTCTGCTGCAAGTGGACGTGAATGAAGATGGATTGGTCTCCCCTGGCTCTTCCTGGATTGTTGCCGGGACGTCCGGACAGATTACCGGGGCGAATGAAACACGCACACACACACACACACACACACACACACACAC
>JADBJO010000534.1:302500-310000 GCA_016801955.1 Conus betulinus | reverse complement strand
CAAAGGTCACAAGGAATCGGTGCAGGGGGATGATGACAATGTCCAGGAGTTGTGTGTGGTTTCGGGTGGGGTCAAGTTTTTGTTTTAAGATGTCTAAACAGCTGTCAGACAAAAGAGCAACCGTACGGAAGCAAGAGGAGGTGGGGGTTAGTTTGATTGGTTGATTTTTGCTGATTTTTTTTTTCTGATATGGAAAGTGGGGTTGTCGGGGGAAAAGAAAGGAAGGGGGGTCGTAAAGGGGAGGGAGGGGGAGGGTCAAAATGGAAAATTTTTTGACAACTTTCATCAAATTAAAGTTTCACACAAAGAGATGTTGAGCAAAATGGGGCAGGGAGGGGGGCGTAGGGGGGAGGGGGGGGCGGGGGGGGGTTTGGGGGGCTGGGGGGGGGGGGGGGGGACTGAACGAAGCAGAGAGGGGCAATTTCATGATTTGGTGACAGTAATTCTACCCAGGCTTTGCACAGCGTTACGAAAGATACAGAGGAAGCACCCAGCGAGAATGCACGCCTCATGTATCTCAGGGACTGTACTGGTTTCTGTATCGCTCTACTCAGAGTGGATTCTGTCAGTTACCAAGCGTCCTCTTCCTTCGTGTAAAAGAGCATGACGTGAACATGTAGACCTTCACCCTGTTCCGTCGGGCAAGTAGCATAGAGTGCTTTTCTTTACTGCTGTAGTAAATTGTTCACTAAATCCAAATATCCACCAGGATCATTGAGTTCCCTGCAACGATGAACTGTGCGACATCTATTTGGAACCCTGACAGCTACAGGCAAGTAAGTACCTAGGTCTTTTGGGAGGCCTGAAAAAAAAAGGATAAGAAGGAAACTGTCTGTCTGAATGTGAACATGGCACTTCTTTTTTTTTTCGAAGGTGTTGCGTTCATTCACTGGGCGCTGTGGAGGAAGAAGAGAAGGGAATGGAGGTAGAGGTGTCTAGTGACCCTCAGGGTGTATATTTTCATATGCAGGCAAAGTAATTGCTTGTATTACACTGGAGTTACACCATGCTGTATGAATTACCTTTTGTATAAAGGCAACTACTTTTTCATGAACCGAATCACAATGGAGACTTTTTTTGGGGGGGAATAAAAGGTCTTCCGTAACTCAGTGTGATGAACAGACGAATGGAAGATGAACTATTGGCCAGTCATGAGGAAGGTTACAGCATGTAGCCAAACGTGTAGCTCCACGCACATGTCAATAAATAAATAAATGAGAGGAAAAAGAAAGACAGAGTGAAAGGTTTCTGTCAGATTCTTCACTTTTATGCAGCAGCTCAGTCTTGGAAGCGAAAAAAAGTAATCTCTGTAAACGGTAGGGGTCAGGAAGATAGTAATTCTTGTTTTGTTTTACCTATATATGTGCGTTTTGTTTCAGTACACAATACATTAACTGATTCCAGAAAGAATACTACGCGTAATTTTTGTTGTTCCACCATCTCGCCACGCTGCCTCAGCGGCATTGGTCCCACGGTTCTCGTTCCAGTTCCTCTATACACAACCGCACCCATGATTGTTACAGCCCCAGTATCCAGGAAGCCTTCAACGTCGAGTCGGAATGAGCTAACTCTCTAAAGGAAACACTCAGATGCTGCAAGTCACTTTAGTGGTGTTCTGCAGAGTCCTCTCTGACCCAGCATACACAGAACACCGCAAAAAAAAGCCCCAGATGAGAACAGTTATCGCTTAGATCACCTGCAGAGCCAGTGTGAGTGAGTCTCTCCAATGACCGTCTCCTGAACTTACCAATACTCTGGCTCAAATCCGACAAGATCATGGAATCCAAACGAATCCAGGTTTGACGTCCTTGTGAGAGCTGGTCATGAAGGTCCACAGAAATTGAGACTTTTTCTTTAAATGATGATCTATGATGTTGAAACTGATAAATATAATTCTATGGAGTTCTGTTCAGGGCTCTACACTGCACTCCCTTTCATAATACGTTCAGACATCCTCCAGGCTGGAGACATTAAGGCACGGGCTGTTTTAGTCAGGAAAGTTGAACAACACTCTCAGAAATGCATTTAATGCAAAGCTGCCTGGTTCAATACTATATGCAACGTTTTCCGTTTAGGGGACATTTTTTAGGCTAATTTTGTTCTCCAACGCACGCCTCTTTGCAACAGAACTAGGAAAAGGAAGGATGATTGAAGAAAGAAAGGGGGAAAGGATGCTGTGAGGGAAGGGGAGGGGAGGGGAGGGGGGGGGGGAGATGGGAGAGCAGGAGATTTCAGGGTCCATCAATGCCATGGCTGGGAGTAACTGAGTTTTGCCCCCTTGCAGGACATCAAGGCGGTGACCAGCACTGATTTGTGACGAGTTAGATGCCATTAATTTCGCTCGCTCCGAAAGGTCACTCACAAAGAAGTTAACCCGCTGAAATCGATGACTCCTGTAAATACAGCGTTTAATCATGCTTTCGTATCACCCGCTCAATGCGCATGCTCCTTACAATACATCCGTATTGACTTCTTTTCCCCTTGTGCCTTTCAGATGAGGAGAGATTAGTTGTCGCCAACGTAACAAATGACTTGTCCTCACATCCGGCAAGAGGTCATCACTCAAAGAGGGAGAATACCGACCACTTCGTCTACGAATCAGAGAACGTTACTGTTTTGGAGGCATGGAAAAAAAATAATGGCTGGAGACATTATTCCTAGGCTTTAAAGACAATATTCATCTTAGTTGTATTAAACATGAAGCAATTTCAAACGAAGAGAAGCTGAAGACTTGGTTGTGTAATCTTCATTCTTGTTTTTCATCTCAATCTCTTTAAATTACTCTGTTGATAGATGTCTGCCACCTGATTCACCGGATTCTGAAACCTTTGTGCTTGGTACCTGCTAAGTACAGTACATCATCTGTTGCCAGTCGTGGGATGAAGAAACGACTGAAACTGCATATAGTGTTCTCCTGCCTTCCGTCTGAAACATCCCAAACCCTTTCACCTCCTACCTTCCCCCATCCTCCTTTTCCAGTCCCCATGGCCAGATCAGTTACATGATAAGGGGGATGGGGTGGTCCAGTGGGAGATCTAGGGGTCTTCCCTCATTGACAATTCAAAAGGTGACGTGCCTTTGAAGACATCCTTCTCTACCAGCCAGGGAGAGGTGGAGGGGTGTTAGACCTCTTCCTCATCCGCCCCTGCCCCTGACCCCCCCCCCTCCACCCCGACCCCCTTCTGTCCAAAATACAACACCTTCTTCACCTACGTGAACTCTGAGAGCTGCTGGAATTTGAAGGCGACAAGCTTTATGTCCTGACGTTTATTCTTTGGACGGAAGGAAGCACACAGCAATTTCAAGCCAACGGACGATCTTCCTTCTTCTACAGGAGACGTGGGTGGATGAGGTGTAGGGTTGGGAAGAGAAGGGGGGGGGGGGGGGACAAAGACAGAAGGGGGAAGGGATGGAAATTGAAAGAAGAGAGGGGGGGGGGACAGAGGGTGAAAGAATGGGAGCTTTTTCAGCCCAGCTGCCTGGGATTATGTTTTGCAATCAATGGCAGTGATCGCTTGTTGTGGAAACAGAGCGTGTGCTGCAAGTGGACGTGAATGAAGATGGATTGGTCTCCCCTGGCTCTTCCAGGATTGTTGACGGGATGTTCGGACAGTTTGCAGAGGGTGTATCTCTCTCACGCACACACACACACACACACACACACACACACACACACACACACACACACACACACACACACACATAGAGGAATAACGGACACTGGGGCCAACATCGCGCATGAAATCAAGTGAACAGTAAAACAAATCAAACATGGGCCAGAGAATGGACAGAAAACGTTAACAAGTTTCCGATCATAGCTGCTAGATGTCCGTCTGAGGAGAGAGTGAGAGGGAAAGAGAGAGAGAGAGAGAGAGAGAGAGAGAGAGAGAGAGAGAGAGAGACAGACAGACAGACAGACAGACAGACAGACAGACAGACAAAAAGACAGGCAGCAGACAGACAGACAGACAGACAGGCAAAACAGACAACCACATAGAGAGCAAACAGTGAACGAGCCAGCAAATGAGCAAGGAAGTAAGAGAGAGAGAGACAGAGACAGAGAGAGAGAGAGAGAGAGAGAGAGAGAGAGAGAGAGAGAGAGAGCAACAAACTAAAAGAAACAATGCAACGAGATGCTCAAAACCTACTTATAGTTCTCCATTCGATTTAAATAGTATTAGATTGCAAACGTGTTACAATGTTGAGATAAGAATAGATAGAACAGGGCAGCAAGAAATGTTTATAAAACGTCCTGTCTTAGAATTATGCATACGACATGAGGCTTAACCAAGCACTGAACTGCAGAACATTAGAGGGGAAATATTGAATGAACAAAGTGAGAGCTTTGTAGAACAGGATACGTATGCCATTGGTTGATAGACGTTAGGACATTTATATCTGAGTGAACATCAGTGTGTTTGGGAAAAAATCCATAATCGCACACGATTAGCTGCAAAATGGGATGTAACACTGAATTATGAGTATGATGTCAATAAAGGTGCAAGCCAGTTCTCTGTGAAATACGAAAATAGAATGAAACAACCATCAACAGGTAAACTATTCCTTGTACATTAGCAATGGCCAGATGGCCAGTTATAAGACATGACACAAACTCTTCAGTTATCACTCAGAACATTTCGTTTGTAAACAGAAGTTGAGAACACATGAGAAATATCAACATTAGTTTGCAAGCTACAATGCTCATTGCTCAAATGATAAGTTGCTAACACAGATTATTCTTGCGGATGTTTGTAGATAGTGTTTGTTCAATGCAACGTGTACATAGAGTGGTGTAGGAGAAAGTATTTGGCTGTTCCTCCACTTTGTTTGGCCAGAAAAGTACAAAGTGGTAGGGAAATTTCGTGGGTCTGATGTGCACTTTTGTAAAACAGCGACAAACCCATTCATATTCAAGTTAGAATGATGATGGTGACGACGATGATAATGGTGATAAGGACGGCGATGATAATGTCTCACTTTTAAAACACTTCATCCAAAGTACTTCATGATTAAAAAAAAATACACAAACTCCTTCCCCCCAACTCTACCTTTTCCCAATCCACTCATCCACTCCGTTCTTAACCTTATGTTTCTTTCTTTGTTACTTTTTTTTTTTGTACACTCAACTATAATGACAGCGTCCCCCCCCCCCCCCCCTCCTCTCCACCCCCCCCCCCCCATCCCCCCTCCCCCTTTCCGCATCTCCATTCCCTCGAAGATGTAGAGACACAAAATGTCACACATTTAAAGGGTCTGCCAGTCTGGATAATGTAGAGGAGAGGAGGAATGGAAGGGAGCAGTGTGAACAGTGAGGGATGAATGAGTGATGGAAGTTTGCCTGTCTCTGCGCAGTCCTTCTGTTTTGTGCGTGTACCAGATCATTGGTATTTGAACAAGATGGGAGGAGGGGCGGGGGTGGAGGGGGGTACAGCTTTGAAGATGTTCAGTGTTGATTGACGGGGTGTAGTAAGGAGGAGACGGGAGGAAAGGAAGAAGGGAATAAGGGGTCAAGGACAGGGAGGCAGAGGAACAGGTCTGGCTATTCCTTCTGTCGTTGTAGCTACATGTATGCCCTTGGATGGGTGAAATTTACATCCTCTGTGTGTGTGTGTGTGTGTGTGTGTGTGTGTGTGTGTGTGTGTGTGTGTGTGTGGTGTGTGTGTGTGTGGGTGCGTGCGTGCGTGCGTGCGTGCATGTGTGTTTGAGTACGTGTGTGTGTGTGTGTGTGTGTGTGTGTGTGTGTGTGTGTGTGTGTGTGTGTGTGTGTGTGTGTGTGTGCCTTTGGGGAGGGAGACCAGGAGATTTGCAGGTCCACGCCGTGGCCGGGAGTAGCTGAGGTTTCCCCCTGCAGGACATCAAGGCAGTGACCAGCACTGATGTGACGAGTTAGATGCCGTTCATTTCCCTCGCTCCGAAAAAACGTCACTCACAAAGAAGTTAACCCGCTGAAATCGATGGCTCCTGTAAGTACAGCGTGTAATCAGTGAGGCGAAGAAAACGACACGCTTTCGTACCACCCGCTCAACGTGCACGCCCTGTACAGCACATCCGTTTGGGGCTGATAACGACTTCTTTCCCCGCAAGTGCCTTTTTGATGAGGAGTGATTAGTTGTCACCAACGTAACAAACGACTTGCTCTCTACTGGTCATGACTCAGAGACCGAGATTACCAACCTCTTAATCAACTAATCAGAGGACACTAGTAGTTCTGGGGTGTGGGAAAAAACATAATGGCTGAAGGCAGCTACAAAGGTTTGGTTTTGATTTCTGGACCTTAGAGACAACATGTATCTTGTTTGTAGCGAACATGAAGTGGATTTCAAACGAAAGGAAGCTGAATAAAACATTTAGTTGTGTGCTATCTCTCATTTTTGTGTGCTATCTTCATTTTCTATTCACCGAATTCTGTCAAACTTCTTTGCAATTCACACCTGCTAGAACCATAGTTCATATGTTGTTGGCAGCGGACTGACGAAAATGAATTCAAATTGTATAAGGTTCACTCACGTAACAGTCTGTCCTCCCGTCTACATTTTCCCAACCACTCCCTCCTCCTTTCCCTTCTCAGCCCCCCATCCCCTCCCCTCACCCTGGCCAGATCAGTAACATGAGAAGATTGGGCAGTTCAGAGGGGGATCCCAGAAGTCTTCCACCAGTAGGTGTACCAAACAAGCCTACAAGTTTTGCTTGTTTACCAACTATATATAGGTGGTGAGGTTTTATACCCCTCCCTCATCTGGGCATGACTGCCCCTCACTTCCCCCATTCCCCCACCCCCACCCCCCGCCCTCCCTTCTCTTCAAAACACACCAACAGATTCTTAGCCTACATGGCGTCTGAGAGCTGTGGGAATTGTTAATGCAACAAGCTCAGCGTCTTTGCCTTTATTCTTCTGACTGCAGGAAACACCGAGCAGTTTGGGGCGGCAAGATGATTTTTCCTTGTTCAAAAGAAGAGGTGGATGTATGAGATGCAGAAGTGGGGTGAGAGTGAGGAAGGGGGGAAGACGGGAGGGAGAGTGTGTGGATGACGGAAAAGGAAGAGGGAGGGGGAGGAGACGGAGGGTGGAGGGATAGGGATTGTTCAACGCAGCTGCGTGGGATTATGTTTGCAATCAATGGCAGTGATCGCTTGTTGTGGAAACAGCGCGTGTGCTGCAAGTGGACGTGAATGAAGATGGACTGGTCTCCCCTGGCTCTTCCTGGATTGTTGCCGGGACGTCCGGACAGATTACCCGCGGCCGAATGACACACACACACACACACACACACACACACACACGCGCGCGCGCGCGCGCGCGCGTGCGCGCGGGCATGCACGCATGCACGCATGCACGTACGCACACACGCATTCACGCTCGCACAGAGAGAGAGAGAGAGAGAGAGAGAGGGGGGGGGGGGTCTTGATAGGCAACAAGGAACGTGAAAGCAAGTGAATGGTCAAACAAGACAAGCGCGTGCAAGGTGAAAAGAAAGTGGACAGAAAACGTGAATAGGTTTC
>JADBJO010000534.1:290000-295000 GCA_016801955.1 Conus betulinus | reverse complement strand
TCATTTGTTTCTCCTTGTAGTTAAAAAAATAAAAAGTGTGTGCATCACTCATGTGACAAAAAGAATTTTTGAAATATGCGCACAATCAATCAGGAAAAGATAGTTGTTACACTATTACAACAACTACAAACGACGACGACGACGACAAAAAACGTAATACAACACGCATTTTTACCAAAAACATACTAAAATTAACAGGAAAAGCTATGTACTGACGATTGCGCATGAGCGCATACGCGTTCACACACACACACACACACACACACACACACACACACACACACACACACACGCACGCACGCACGCGCGCGCGCGCGGTAAGCAGCATCTTCCTTGTGTGTTGAAACAAAATTCCTATTGCAGTAAAAAGGACATCATTGCCTGTTTCGTCGCAGTTGCACTTTTCACATTCGCTGTTTCTAGGAATTATCTGGAATGAAAAAAAGTACTAACAGAAAGCGACAAATCAGTGAATCTAAATTGTGCCAAGTGAATTACTCAGAAATACTGGACAGATCTCTCTCTCTCTCTCTCTCTCTCTCTCTCTCTCTCTCTCTCTCTCTCTCTCTCTCTCTCTCTCTCTCTCTCTCTCTCTCTCTGTCCAATATCCCTGAGTAATTCACTTAGCGCAATACATATTCACTGATTTGTCGCTTTCAGTTAATATATTTTGTTTAGGCTCGAGGCCTTCGGGATGAAAATAGGGGGGGGGAGGGTGGGGGGGGAAGGGGAGCGAGTGGGTGGTAAGGGGAACCAAGAGTGGGGAACAGAAATCATGTTCACGTTTTTCAGCTCACAAAAGTCCACGTTTCCCCGCTCTCACAAAGTCACCTCATCTCTCTCTCTCTCTCTCTCTCTCTCTCTCTCTCCTGATCTATCTCTCTCTCTCTCTCTCTCTCTCTCGTTTTCCCTGCTCACAAAGTCCACACATCTCTCTCTCTCTCTCTCTCTCTCTCTGGCTCTCTCTCTCTCCTCTCTCTCTCTCTCTCTCTCTCTCTCTCTCTCTCGTTTTCCCCGCTCTCACAAAGTTTCTCTCTCTCTCTCTCTCTCTCTCTCTCTCTCTCTCTCTCTCTCTCTCTCTCTCGTTTTCCCCGCTCACAAAGTCCAAATCTCTCTCGTCTCTCTCTCTCTCTCTCTCTCTCTCTCTCTCTCTCTCTCGTTCTTCTCGTTTTCTCACTCTTTCTCTCTCGTTTCTCCTCTCTCCTCCTATGATCACTCTCTCTTCTCTCTCTCTCTCTCTCTCTCTCTCTCTCTCTCTGTCACTCTCTCTCTCTCCTTTCCCCACTCACAAAGTCTCTCTCTCTCTCTCTCTCTCTCTCTCTCTCTCTCTCTCTCTCTTCTCTCTTTCTTTTGCCCCACATTATCTGTGAATCGCAGAAAGTTAGTTTCCACCGTCCGATGACTTCAAAGCCTCCCCATTTGGCTTTGTGAATACCCCCTTAGAGTTTGCTAGAAATGCAAACTAAAATGCACGTTGAACTCCGGAAGACCCATTAAAAGGACTGTTCTCTTGAAATACCTATCAACAGGTACTCTCTTTAAAAGAAAAGAAAATCTCTCTCTTCTGTGACCAGAAGGAAAGTGCACCATATTCTTTCACGATGTCATTAACACATTTCACAAGAAGAACAAGCTGTAAAAACTGCAGAGCTGGTTCTTTGGCCTGTTTTCGCCACCGATTTATAAATCAATATCCAGAAGGATTCCTTTCCGATGTAGGTGGATCTGATTCTCTAACATATTCGGGTGTTTGCAGCCATCTTGGCAGTCGATACAGGACTGGGTTACTGAATCGAGTGATATCAGAAACGGTTTTCGATAGCTCTATATCCCATTGACAGCGTATCGGCTGCATTCTTCTAATCTGAATACCGTTTTTGAACCATATGTCGAGAAACCCATTAACCCTACTGCCATCAGATAAAATTCATATCAATTTCACATTTTTTGATTATTCGATGATGTTTACTTTATATCAAGGCGTACAGTTGTGATGTGTGTTATCATTTGTGTTCTTTTCAGTCAAAAACTCCTGGCTACTTCAATCTAACAACAAAACAAAACAAACAAAACCCTCAAGATTCCCTTAAGCTATGCGACCAAAGAAGAGTTCGTACATTAAAATACATGTTTGGGATAGTTTGTTTTTACAGATCGATGTTGCCGGTCTTTTTATTGAAAAATCAACGAAGAACGTCCGAGGGCATATTCACTGAATATTGCTAGAAAATTGGGAGAATAAGCAGAAGTTTGATGCAAACACTGAATATTTTCAAAGAAATACCAGCTAAACGTACCAGCTTTCAAAACGCGTGCGTGCAGGTGTGTGTGTTTTCGTGCGTGTGCGTGCGTGCACGTGTGTGTGTGTGTGTGTGGTGTGTGTGTGTGTGCGTGTGTGTGTGTGTGTGTGTGTGAGTCTCTGTGTGTGTGTGTGTGTGGTGTGTGTGTGTGTGTGTGTGTGTGTGTGTGTGTGTGTGTGTGTGTGTGTGTGTGTGTGTGTGTGTGTGGTGTGTGTGTGTGTGTGTGTGTGTGAGGCTGTGATGCAGGAGGGTGGGAGGGTTGAGGGTTCGGTTTTACACGGTTCGTGGATCTCCTTTTACCAATATGTATTCTCCCTTTTTTATTTTTTTTTTAGAGATGTCTTCCTTCTGTCTTTGAAGAGATCTTAACAGTCCCTACTTAATGTGTTAAAAACTTTTTTGTATTGCAAGGACGTGATGCGAGAAATACACTATTCATCAGTGGAATGGGTTTTAAATTATTCTTGCCATTTTCTTTCCGTGGAAAACCTTTTCATCCAGAAAACAAACTCTAGCCTGAGTCCATGCAGTTCTGTGTGTGTGTGCGTGTGTGCGCGCGCGCGCGCACGCGTGTGTGTGTGTGTGTGTGTGTGTGTGTGTGTGTGTGTGTGTGTGCGCGCGTGCGCGCGCGCGCGCGAGCGAGCGTGAGTGTGTGTGTGTGTGTGTGTGTGTGTGTGTGTGTGTGTGTGTGTGTGTGTGTGTGTGTGTGTGTGAAGCTGAAATAAGGTTCTGAGGTAGACTGGGCTATAAGCAGTGTGACTTGACAAAAAGGTGTGCATATAAATGTGTGGGCTGTTGTTTTTCTTATTTGTTTACTTGTTGCAATAAAAACGTGCGTGTCACATGTGTTTTATACGTGTCTTGGTGTAAATATGCTCACGTGTCGTGGCTGTACTTTCTCTCAACAATCAGTAAAGGTATTATGATTCTTCAGCAAATAATTCACTGGTTCACTGTTTACCCATGTTAGTTTAATAATAAAGCTTGACTGTGAATCAACCCACTTGTGCAATGAGCAAATCAAACGAAGCAGAGTCTGTAAAGCAAACAGAACAAATGCAAAATGAAAGAAACTGCATCCCCCCCCCCCCCCCCCCCCTAACTGATCTCCATCTGACACACCCTCTCCCGCACTGGTCTCTTTATCTCTCTCGTCTACCCTCGTCAAATTCTCCAATTTCAAAGACACTGTCGACACCGGATCTGGGCCGGAAGTGGAGGCCATTTGTCAATGGCTATGACCAAACAACGTGAGATCTGACAAGTCCGTCACTTCCGCTGTCTTCAACGGAGGAGCAAATACTTGCGAGCTTGAGAGCAGCCAAATATCGAGCATCAATTTGACAACCAGACTGTAGGCGATGGGGAAAAAAAAGTAGATGTGCTCAGGGTGGAATTTAACACACAAGTTTGGTCTTCAATTTTACACTCTGCAGGAGGACATGGAAACTGCAACACCAACAAGGCTGACTGCTGCCACCACCTAAACAGAGATCAGGTGCCACTGTTCAGATTAAGAACTGGACATAGCACACTGAATGCGCATATGTACAAAAAGTACAAGAATGGCGAGTCTGCGATGTGCCCTTGCGGACACCACGCACATTCTACAGGACTGTCACCTCCATGCCACTGCCTGGCAGGACACATGGCCGGAGCCAGTGGCTCTGAGGGCCAAGCTCTATGGGGACTTGGCGGACCTTCGGAGGACAGCCAACTTCGTGCAGGCAACTGGCATCACCATCCGAGTGTTTCAAAAGAAGAAGAAGGTCTGCAATTGACGTTTGGCACGGAAAATGGGGTGGAACTAGTGACACCCATGCAGCTCTGACTTCTCACTTGAATTTCTGTCTCTGTCTCTGTCTGTCTGTCCTCTTTCTCTCTCTCTCTCTCTCTCTCTCTCTCTCTCTCTCTCTCTCTTTCTCTGTTGCGCGGTTACTCTCTCTCTCTCTCTCTCTCTCTCTCTCTCTCTCTCTCTCTCTCTCTCTCTCTGTTCTCGTTACACCTCAACTTTGAAAAATCTCTGTCTAGAGTTATGTTACTCTCTCTCTCTCTCTCTTGCGTTTACTACCTCAACTTCTCTCTAGAGTCTTGTTACTCTCTCTCTCTCTCTCTCTCTCTCTCTCTCTCTCTCTTTTCTTCACAGTTTTTGTCCCCTTACTGTGTCTACAGATAAAACAAACAAACAATTATGCTCATCCCACAAAGTTCCTGAAATAAAAATTCTCTGTCTGTCTGTCTGTCTGTTTCTCTGTCTCTCTCTCTGTCTCTCTCTCTCTCTCTCTCTCTCTCTCTCTCTCTCTCTCTCTCTTCTCTCTCTCTTTTTTTTTTTTTCTCGATTTTTTTTTTCTTTCCCCTGACGGCTAAGTTGACAAAAATTGACATCTTTCGTTTTCATGTTCGTTCTTTCTCCCTGAGCCCTAATTCGGAGATCAAGCCGAGGGGCAAATGCTTTAATGAATCTCAGGCCTGACTGCCTGTACTGGAACTGGAGAAAGCAGGGAACGGGGTTGACCACATCTGTGAATACTTTTTTGTTGTTGTTTGTTGTTGTTATCGTGGTTGCTTCCCCTGTCTGTTGTTGTATCTAAAAAGGTGGCCCAGCGAAAAAACACACTTATCTGGGAACGAGGGATTCCGGGGTTTAGGGTTCAAGTCTTGCACACGACAGAGGCGTTTATTTTTTCCCCCCCTCCCCTC
>JADBJO010000534.1:267500-272500 GCA_016801955.1 Conus betulinus | reverse complement strand
AAAGAAACATTACTCCTAGGGAAAGTCAAGAGTTTACTGCCTCAGGACATTTCAAGTCTATCGCGTATTAATTTTCGAAAGATATTTGTTTTTCGTCCTCTGCGATCTTTCTACAGGAGTGAATAATAAAATAAGGGCTGGATTGAAAACTCTCTCTCTCTCTCTCTCTCTCTCTCTCTCTCTCTCTCTCTCTGTGTTGTGTGTGTGTGTGTGTGTGTGTGTGTGTGTTCGTGTGTGTGTGTGTGTGTGTGTGTGTGTGTGTGTGTGTGTGTGTGTGTGTTTAGGAGAGAAACACACCTCAAAATTATGTTTTGTTGCTATTTGTTTTCAAAGATAAGGAAAGATTTAGCAATAGGCAGAAGGGTGTTGGCACATGGAGAAATCACAGAGACAGAAACGAAACGAAACGAAACGAACGAAACGAAATTTTATTTTACCAGGATAATAGGATAGTATATAAATACTTTTTTCCACCCAGTCCTGGTGGAGAGGGAGCCAAGTCACAAAATAAAAGTAGAAAGGAAGGGGGGGGGGGGGCAGGAGAAGAGAGAGAGAGAGAGAGAGAGAGAGAGAGAGAGAGAGAGAGAGAGAGAGAGAGAGAGAGAGAGAGAGAGATTAACATGCATTGTAACGTGTCTGAAAGCCTGTTCAACATAACCTAATTATCGACTTAAAACCATCAGATGGATACCTTCAGGCAGTACTGCACACTTTATGGCTAATTCGGATTCAGCATCATGCTCCACAGACAATGCAGAAGACCCAAATTTAGGGATGAAAGGAGCTTAAAATCAATCTCATAATCTTTTATATATGTTGTTCTTACAAGCCAGTTGACATTATAGTTGTTTGTTCGGGAATGAATGATAAAATAAGGGCTGAAAGAAAAGTGTGTGTGTGTGTGTGTGTGTGTGTGTGTGTGTGTGTGTGTGTGTGTGTGTGTGGTGTGTGTGTGTTAAGGCGTTAAGGAGGTTTGGGGATGGGGAAGAAGGTTTGTTGTACGTAAAGCAATGATCCACTTTCTTTTCGTGTGTGTGCTATATTCCTTATTTAACAAAATTTAAACTGCTTCATTGCTCTTTATAGTTTTCTCCTCTTTTGGTTTTTATATTTTGTCATTCAAGTATGTGTTTATAGTTTCTGATAAAAGAAGGTCTGGAAGAAAAAGCGAGTGTGTGTGTGTGTGTGTGTGTGTGTGTGTGTGTGTGTGTGTGTGTGTGTGTGTGTGTGTTGTGTGATGTGTGTACATGTGCGTTTATGTGTGTGTGTGTGTGTGTGTGTGTGTGTGTGTGTGTGTGTGTGTGTGTTGTGCGCGCGTGTGTGTGTGTGTGTGTGTGTGTGTGTGTGTGTGTGTGTGTGTGTGTGATGTGAATGTGTACATGCGTGTTTATGTCTCTGTGTGTGTGAGCGCGCGTGCGCGCGCGCGCGCGAGCGCGTGTGTGCGTGTGCGTGTGTGTGTGTGTGTGTGTGTGTGCTATCATAGTGCCATCTCTTGACTTAGCAGCGGGTGTACAGCATACATTCGGGCTATCATTCTGCTTCCTCATTTCTTCCATGTAAAGGGTCTTTCCTGTAATCATCATTTCTTTTGTCATTAAGTTGATATTTTCAAGTTTTGTGACCATGTTCTCTCTAATGAAACAGTAAACTTATTCATCGTTAATATGTTGATGATTTGTGACCATGGTTGATCTTATGAAATGGTAAATGTATTCAGGGTTTTATTTTTTTAATAACGATTCCTTATACACAAATTTCCTTACCCATCTGTCACTGTCCACACAAACCATCGACATCCTGTCTAACGAATGCACCACTGGCACAGGTGGTAGTTTATTTCTAAAGCACTGTCTAGTCAATTGACTGTGAAGTTGTAACTCTTGCAGCAAATAAATCAAATGACAAGAAACTGTCAATCGAAATAGAAATACATGCGAAGTACATGAACTGACACCTCCACCTCTCTGGATTCTTACGCCAACCCTAATCCACCATCCCCTCTTCTCCATCCATTCCACCACCCCCTTCGTCTCCCCTCGTCCAAACTCTCCAATTCCGAGGCACCGTCTGCACCGGATCTGGGCCGGAAGTGACGGCCATTTGCCAAAGGCCATAACTAAACAAGGTGAGCTCTGATAAGTCCGCCATTCCGCTGTCTTCAACCGAGGGGCAAATACTTCCTGAGCTTGTTGGCGGCCAGATATCGAGCATCAATTTGACTACCAGACGCCTCGCCGTGGGCGGCGGAAGAAAACATATGTACTCAGGGCAGAAGTCAAGACAACTTTGGCCTTCCACTAACTTTGGGCGTGAAAATTGGGGCTGAAACTGGTGACACCCGTGCATCTCCGACTTCTTTCTTGTCTCTCAGTCTCTGTCTGTCTGTCTGTCTGTACCTATTTTGCTCTCTCTCTCTCTCTCTCTCTCTCTCTCTCTCTCTCTCTCTCTCTCTCTCTCTCTCTCTCTCTCTCTCTCTCTCTCTCTCTCTCCAAATATATTTTGTTTTGTGTCTAGAGGGATGGATGTTAAAACAAAGAGAAAGTGAAAGTACTCTCTCTTTCTGTTATTCTCTCTCTCTCTCTCTCTCTCTCTCTCTCTCTCTCTCTCTCTCTCTCTCTCTCTCTCTCTCTCTCTTGTTTTTTTTTTTTTTGTCTGACTGATAAGTAAAGTTGACAAAAAATTAATATCTTTTGGTTTTTAATGTTGATTTCCTCTTTGCCTGTTCCCTCAACTTGGAGATCAAGCCGAAAGGCAAATGCTTTAATGAGTCTTGGAGCTGATGGCGTGGGTTGAAACCTGAGAAGGCAGAGAACCCAGATGACCGTATGTGCAATGTTTTCCCCTGTGATGACTTTAAACAATTCAACATTTTATCATCCTCAGGTTCTCTACCTCATTGTCTCTCTGTCTCTGTCTCTCTCTTTCACTACACTTTACCATCCAGATTGGCAACATCATACGGATTGCTAAAAGTGTGTTTTCACATCCAATTCCAACGATTTCAACGTGCAACAGTCAGTCAGATGTGATTTTTTTAAAGTGTTATCTCCTGTACCACGTCATTTGGTATTACACCTGGCCACGTAGCTCATTCCAGCATTCTGTTTACAGACATATCCTGGCTTGCCCCCTGTAATTCCAGCACCAGCGATCCTCCAGAAGCAGTCAACATCAAATCATCAAGAGGCGAGCCACCACAGGAGTCACCGCACTGCCGCCGAAGGACTTTGATGGTGTTGAGTGTTTACCGTTTTCATCCAGCATATGTTGGACACACCAAACACACAAACCCCCCCCATAGACCACAATGACTGTTTGTCACGGAGCCAGCAGGAGTGAGCGTCCACGTCTTAAGGGTGTCACCACATCCGTCAGACGATTGTCCCCATGAACTTACCTACCTGGACATTACTTCACCAGGAGCACAGACAATGAGAGGAAAGCGAAACTAAAAGTCACCACGCGTGAGCACAGCATAATGGAACACAATATTTGTGACATTTTCATGCAGATGAAATTGAGAAAGAAAGCATGAGTTAATGATATGAAGTTTAGTTCCAGTCAGAAACCACATCACGAAGGCTGTATTCTGCACTTTCCGTTCATGATAATCGTATCCCAACAACAACCAAGTTCGAAAGACAGATATCTCACTGCTGGTTAAAAAAAAGGCAATGAGCAACATTCTCATATCTTTCAAGTGAATGAAACTTGCCTGTGTGGTCTAGTCTTCCTTTCTGTGTTACAGCAAAATAATTTTTGGGCAGGAACGGATCAGAACCCAAAAAACATCTTTAAAATTAATGGATCTGATGGAATCGAACCCCAAACCCCCTCAACCAGCAATCCGCGACGCTAACCACTACGCAATGGTAGTTAACCGAGCTCTTCACCCGACCCCACAACACACAGAGCGAGAAAGGTTCTGTAATAAATGAACATCTTTGATACAGATAATCAAATAAGCTATTCCAGCCAGTCGTGTCAAAGAATAAAGCAAACACCAGCTGTGCATGCTCCAATATATCGCGCAGTTTGTCTTCTTTCATTCCTGTGATGTCAAGGGTTTTTTTTTTTTTTTTGGTTTTTTTTTTAATTACGACGCAGTGGCATAAGCAAATGCTAATAAAGAAAAAAATTGTAGGGAAGAATTTGACAAATCGCTCGTTCCCCTAAACAACGTAGATCTGATTAGTAACTTATTACTGAAAAGAAAACGAGATAGATCTGTTCTTTTAGATCTGTCCGTGGAATTCGTTCAAAGGAAAGGAAATAATCATCACCACCATGTCTCGTGAGGACATGAATTGTCTTTCCTTTGAGTAATTCTCTATGACCCACGGCCAGACCTAAGCAATACAGTCATGCGTCCTCGCAACAGTTGTCGGTTTTGGTTGCGAACACTGTACTGGTCCATCATTTGAAGTAGAGAATGTATATATTGGACATAACTATCCACTTTCTGTACGATCTGGAAATACGTATGAATGCACTGAAAGCTGTTTGAATCATTTCTCTCTGCTGATGTCTGAATAAACAGGTTGGAAGTTAAAAGTTTTCTTGCACTATACAGGGACATTTCATCCGAAACTGAACCATTGTTTCCGTGAGACTGAATTCTGTTTGACTTCTTTTCAAAAGTTTCTCTTTTTTTTTTTTTTTTTTTTTTTTTTTTTTTTTTTTTTCTCTTTCTTTCAATGACGAAGCGATCTTTAAGCAGCCGATTCTCTCTCTTTCTCTCTTTTTTTTTTTTAGGTAGTGCAGGGAAAAAAAATCTCCCTCATAATAAAACAAGTTTCCGACAGGAGAAAGCGTTGGATTTCATTTTGTGTTCTTCATCAGTCACTTTTAAGTGCACTGTCAAAGTTTTTGAAGTTTGCTTTTATTCATGTTCTTTCCTTTCTTACCAACCCGTATAAAAGCAGAGGCTGTATGGAAAACAAAGGCGAAAAACTTGATGTGTGTAATGGATTTAACCGGAATTCTGAAATCATGTAATG
>JADBJO010000534.1:255000-257500 GCA_016801955.1 Conus betulinus | reverse complement strand
ATTTTACAGCAATATAGAAGAAAACAAAAAGTGATTTGACAACATATATCTGTTTAAATAAACCTATCGGTCTTTTTTTCAGGAAGATTTCCATAGTGCATATCCACTTAACCATTTTGAAGCACTGTGGCAACTTTTCTGGAATCAATCTTGTGTGGAAAGAGGACAGATGGCAGGAGAGGAGAGGGGAGCAGGACAGGGGCAGAGAGAAAGAAAGAATTATGAGTGGATTGGTGGGTGAGGAATGGAGGTGATGCGGGAGTTCCATATGAAACAGTCTCCATAAGTTGACCTTGCTGCATTCCTGTGGCTTAACTGTTTAAACCATCCATCTCTCTCTCTCTCTCTGTCTGTCTGTCTGTCTGTCTGTCTCTCTCTCTCTCTCTCTCTCTCTCTCTCTCTCTCTTCTCTCTCTCTCTCTCCTCTCTTCTCTCTCTCTCTTCTGTCTCCGTCTCCCTCCCTCTCTCTCTCTCTCTCTCTCTCTCTCTCTCTCTCTCTCTCTCTTTCTCTTCTTCTTCTTCTTCTTCTTCTTCTTCTTTTTCTTCTTCTTCTTCAGATCTCCACAATCAGCATTATAACCATCATATGATTTCTGTCCAACATCATTCATTCTGATGCTTTTTCAGTACTTCTCTCTCTCATCTCCATTCTTTGCCACGACCAGCAGCAGCGCGCGCACATAACACTACGCACTACAACAATAGAAAATCTTGGAATTCTGTGGACACAATGCGGCCATCTTCTGCACTTTTGACATGTTGGCCCTCGCCATACATGACAGGCTGGCCGTTGGGAATTTACGGTTGTATCCGGCGCCACCGGGAGGGCGGAACAGCTGCCACACAGAGTCTGCGAAAACAAGGAGCAGTCGTGTGTTTTGTTTTCACAATTTGCATGACATCACTGTTGGGATATCCTGTGCACTTTTTTGCGTGAGTGAGTGTGTGTGTGTGTGTGTGTGGGGGGGGGGGGGGGGGGGGGGGGGGGGGGGGGGGGGGGGGAGAGCGAGGTGTTTATACTTTATCCACTCATTCATTTCTGGTAGGGCACAATTCCATCACCCCACCCCCACCCCTATCCCCAAAGTTGTTTATACATTAAACATCATTATTCCAACAGAAATAAATGTTCTTCATTCATATCACTTATACCTGAGCCGACAGACAAACTTTCCCATGAAACATGGAGTCTTGTCATGGCAAACATAACCAGGGTGGGAAAAAAATTAAAAAAATCTGCACGTGAATTCTTTTTTTAAACCGACGTCAAAATGAAGAAATAAAAAAGAATGGAAAGTCAGGTTTGCTTTACTGACCAAGAGAGGAAAGTATCCATGCAAATCAAGTCTATGTGTGAAATAAGTCTACAGGCAAATCAAGTCTATATATGAAATAAGTCTACAGGCAAATCTACAGGCATATATGAAATAAGTCTACAGGCAAAACAAGTCTATATATGAAATAAGTCTACAGGCAAATCAAGTCTATATATGAAATAAGTCTACAGGCAAATCAAGTCTATATATGAAATAAGTCTACATGCAAATCAAGTCTATATATGAAATAAGTCTACAGGCAAATCAAGTCTATATATGAATAAGTCTACAGGCAAATCAAGTCTACATGCAAATCAAGTCTATATATGAAAAGTCTACAGGCAAATCAAGTCTATATATGAAATAAGTCTACAGGCAAATCAAGTCTATATATGAAATAAGTCTACAGGCAAAATGAAGTCTATATATGAAATAAGTCTACAGGCAAATCAAGTCTATATATGAAATAAGTCTACAGGCAAATCAAGTCTATATATGAAATAAGTCTACAGGCAAATCAAGTCTATATATGAAATAAGTCTACAGGCAAAACAAGTCTACATGCAAATCAAGTCTACATATGAAATAAGTCTACAGGCAAACAAGTCTACATGCAAATCAAGTCTATATATGAAATAAGTCTACATGCAAATCAAGTCTATATATGAAATAAGTCTACAGGCAAAACAAGTCTACATGCAAAACAAGTCTATATATGAAATAAGTCTACAGGCAAAACAAGTCTATATATGAAATAAGTCTACAGGCAAAACAAGTCTACATGCAAAACAAGTCTATGTGTGAAATACGTCTACATGCAAAACAAGTCTATGTGTGAAATAAGTCTACAGGCAAAACAAGTCTATATGTGTGAAATAAGTCTACATGCAAAACAAATCTATGTGTGAAATAAGTCTACATGCAAAACAAGTCTACATGCAAAACAAGTCTATGTGTGAAATACGTCTACATGCAAAACAAGTCTATGTGTGAAAATAAGTCTACATGCAAACAAATCTATGTGTGAAATAAGTCTACATGCAAAACAAGTCTACATGCAAAACAAGTCTATGTATGTAATAAGTCTACATGCACAACAAGTCTACATGCGAAACAAGTCTATGTGTAAAACAAGTCTACATGCAAGACAAGTCTGTGTGTGAAATAAGTCTACATGCAAAACTA
>JADBJO010000534.1:235000-247500 GCA_016801955.1 Conus betulinus | reverse complement strand
GCTTTCACACTTCGGGTCAACTAATCAAAATTTGGTCCTCTTCTCACGTACGAGTCCAATTAAATCACAGCCTCTTTCCTTTGTCGCAACTTCACAATTTTTTCGTTTTTTTTTTTTAAATTGTAACTCCTGTCATACTCAACGAATCAAATACATTCAGGACTGACTTTGCATTCTCTCTTTCCACTTTAGATAACCGTGTTATTTCACTACAAGGCACCTTTCTGTCTCGTACCTACTTTGTCCAGTCCAGTCATTCGCGTGGTCCGTTCTTGACATCTTTCGCCTGCCCTTGGGATGCCCACTTTCCACTGAACCATGTCTTGGGTAGTTAAAGAAACCAAAGCATGAAAACTGAAATGTCATGTCTATCTTTCAGATATCTCTCCGGGGCTGTTTCCATGTGTCTATTTTAAGATCGAGATCTATCATGCTGGGATATTGCGGCATTGGTAGTTGCAGCAGCTCACTGTAACATACAAAGGAGTATAGTATCTGAAGAAAGAAAATATTGCATGACACTTTTTTTTTACTCCCTAACGGAGTCTTGTTATGCAAAATTATCAATATAATCGCTTGCGTGAAGTTGCCCCGAAGGCCCCCCAGAGGGAGAGCTCACTTATGCCGGCTCCGTGACTAACGAATTACTGTCGTCCGTAGAGGGCTTAGTAGGTCGTGTCCTGTATGTGTGCGATCAGTGCAAGCACCGCTAAACACCACAGAAATGACTCGGCAGTAGTGCAGTGTCTTCTCCTCCTGTGGGTTGCCTCCTAGCAACTTGATTTTGACTGATCCCTGCGGATTGCCGGTGCTGGGGCTGCGGAGGGCCGGGCCGGGCTGCGTCTGTGGCTGTGGACGGAGGGTCGGAATGAGCGGAGAGGACGCACAGAAGTTAGGACAGCAAAAACAAAAGTTGCCAAAAGAACAAGCCATTAACTTTTGGGATCTTTCAGTTGAGTCCCTCCCAGAATTCAGTCGATTTCCGCTCCGTTTCAGTTTCAGTTTCATCAAGGAGGCGTCACTGCGTGCGGACTAGTCCATATACGCGACTACACATCCGCTAAGTTTTGAGACCACACTACCCATGATTTGAAGCTGATGGATAAGTGAATTAACAATAAAGATGAGACAATTGAAGAAGAGGGTCTCGTGGCTGCTACGACTCAGTGGATGTCTGACCTATGCAATAGCCCAACGCGCTGGTCAGACCTTGAGTGCCTACCTACCATGTTTTTTTTTTTGTGTGTGTGTATGATGTGTGGGCATGGGCTCATGTGTGTGTGTGTGTGTGTGTGTGTGTGTGTGTGTGTGTGTGTGTGTGTGTGTGTGTGTGTGTGTGTATGTGTATGCGCGCGCGCGCGCGCGCGTGTGCGTGTGTGTGTATGTGCGCGTGTGCGCGCGCGTGTGTGTGTGTGTGTGTGTGTGTGCGCGCGCGCGCTCCCTTAGATACAAATTTTACAAGACAATACGAACTCTTCAGCATGCAAAGGATCGCAGCTTTCTCCTTGGACATGTCCATGAGAACTATAGTGCCTGTTTGCTTGTTTCCCTTCAAAGGCTGTGTGACTTCAAGACACAGTGTTCTAGCCTGCCATTGCAGATAATTATGGGATGCCTGACAGGCGCTGTCTGTATAGAGAAACGTGAAACCTCCTGAAATACCTGTGACCAGGCGATCTTACATTTCTTCTTCTTCTTCTTCTTCTTCTTCTTCTTCTACAAGAAATCCGTTCCTGGATTCACTATTGCTGAGATTTAAGCGAAGGAGACAGTTTTTAATCCATTTTGAGTAGTCGCAGTTTGTCCTACGGGGTTACACAAGGTCAGCGTGATTTGATTTTCTTTAACTGTGTGCGCGCGTACGTGTGCGTGTGTTGTAATTGTGTGTGTGTGTGTGGGGGGGGGGGGGGGGGGGGGGGGGGTTATTCATTCACCGACATATCATTGCCTTCAGTTTTAAAAAGGATGGAAAGAGATCTAAGGTCCGTGTAGCATATTTTTTTGTTGTTTTTTTGTTGTTTGTTTGTTTGTTTGTTGTTGTTGTTGTTGTTTGCATTTACATACAGGAGTTTGTTTTAAAGTTTCGTTCTAAAAGCTTAGAGAAGAAATCTGCACAAGACGGTGACTCTGATAAGAAAATTCCCCACTGATTTGGGCTTTCAAGGGGGAACTGGACTGAACACACACACACACACACACACACACACACACACACACACACACACACACACGCACACGCACGCACACACACACACACACACACACACACACACACACACACACACACACACACACACACAATCCACTAGACCCATATCAGCACTGGACATTCTTACAACCAAACGCTGACCATCGACAGCTGACTCAGATGGCCACGGATAGCAAGTCAGGAAGCGCGCCTAATTTGGGGGGATAAACACTCTCACCACGGCTCTTGCAACAACGTGCTATTTTGCTTTCTTGCCGTCTTATTTTTCTGGCCTCTGCCTTTGCATCGCTGAGGTTAAACTGTTTGGGCACGCACGCACAAACCTTTGCCCAAGAAAAAATTGACAACTACTCTGAGAGAGAGAGAGAGAGAGAGAGAGAGAGAGAGAGAGAGAGAGAGAGAGAGAGAGACAGACAGACAGACAGACAGACAGACAGACAGACAGACAGACAGACAGATAGAGATGGGGGCATCAGGCATCACACACACACACACACACACACACACACACACACACATACACACACACACACACACACACATACACGCGGAAGGAGGTGAGGTGAGGGTGAGTGGCGAGACAGTAACTGTCTTCCGCGGAGGGAAGAAGTAATGTTTTAGTGCTCTCCCCTGATAGGCATGGCCGGCGGTCTTCCGGTGTCCCACTGGCCTGTCAACCCCTACGCACTGACATTTATGCCAACGGGTGGTGGTTGTGTTTCTGACACTTGTTCCCATTCGATTTTTTTTTTCTTAGCCTATGAATTAATCATTTGTTTCGGTTTCGCGTACCACATTGACTCTCGTGGAAATGGGACATCTCCATGATAATTTGCACGTATTGCATGCGAGGCTAAGAGGGACGCCTCGCAGCTTTATGTGGTTATACTTCCTATGTGTATTGCTGTAACATCACGTTCACGAACTCGCGCGCGCGCACGCGCGCACGCACACACACACACACACACACACACACACACACACACACACACACACACACACACACATACGGAAAGTTTTTATCATATATAGGCCATTGACCCTCATGATGAGGTAATACATACAAACATTTCTCAGAGCTGACAATTGTGAACGGTGAGATCATCCAAAACTCACTTGGTAATAAGTTGAAGAAGCAAGAATGGAACGCAGTTTAAAGGCTTTATAAAGATAGATTGACAGATTTCTGACTTTTTTTCTTGCGTTTTTTGCCATAAACAATGTAAATCTAAACTGACTTGGCACTTTATAATATGTCAGCGGAATGTACTGTGCTCTTAGGTCATACAGAAATGGACAACTTAAAACGAAATGTATCTCCCTTTCCTTCTCTTTTAGACCAAGTGGACATATTAGTTCATTTTCACTGTGTGCTCTAGAGCGAATATGATGTACCACGAGAGAGAGAGAGAGAGAGAGAGAGAGAGAGAGAGAGAGAGGTAGGTACGCAAAGTGTTACTGATATTTAAGTTAACTAGATAAGTGTTTAGTTAAGACACAACCATTCTGCGCCCAGTTTGAGGAGGAAAGTGATCGTTCGTTCTTTGTTTTCATTGTCTTGAATATTGTTTGTCTTGCCTGAGGAAGACCAAAGAGTTCGAAACGCGTCGTGTTTGTCGGGTAATTTGTTTGTTTTTTCGTTTGCCGGCATAGTAATTTTTTTTCTCTAAGCTTGTTTAAGTTTCTGCTAGCAGTCATTTCACTTTGAAAGTCATATTGTCATATTGCATTAAATTCTGACGTTACACACACACACACACACACACACACACACACACACACACACACACACACACACACACACACACACACACACACACACACACACACACACATGAGCAAAAAAAAAAAAAAAAGATCAAAGCTGTGACATATCAGACTTTCAAAAAGACGAGACTTTATGAGACAAATGTGTGTGTGTGTGTGTGTGTGTGTGTGTGTGTGTGTGTGTGTGTGTGTGTGTGTGTGTGTGTGCGTGCGTGCGTGTGTGCGTGTGTGCTTGCGTGTATGTATGTGTGTGTTTACATATGTATGTGTGTCTGAGGGAGCGCGTGCGCGCGTCTGTGTGTGTGTGTGTGTGTGTGTGTGTGTGTGTGTGTGTGTGTGTGTGTGTGTGTGTGTGTGTTGGAGGGCGGGTTGGTGGGTTTGTTTGCATGTGTATGTGTACGTGGGTGCCCGCGCGCGCGCGCGTTTCAGATGCGAGCACGATATGTCTTCTTCATCTGATTGCGCCGACAGAATCGTTTCTGGAACATTTAACTGTTACACGTCATCACCATATTCATCGAGCTGTCATCTTCATAAATAACCTATTGTTGATATTGTTTTAAAGACGGTGGATTTTTCTGATATGAGTGAGTTCTTTTACAAACAGACTAACGGTACTGTCTTTCCTTTGAATTCATTTTGCTAAACCACAACCATAGGTGAAGAGGAATCTGCTACCAGATCAGTTATATACCAGGGGGTGTTTTGGTTAGTTGTTCTTGTAGTGGTCGTGGTTGTTGTTGTTGTTGTTAATCTTTTTCCATTGATGCGATTGTAGTTTTCTTTCACCATTCTCTCTCTCTCTCTCTCTCTCTCTCTCTCTCTCTCTCTCTCTCTCTCTCTCTCTCTCTCTCTCTGGTTCAATGTGACGATAAACGATGACAAAACAAAGACAAGAACCAGACTTGATCCAGCATGACAGCGAACAATGTCAAAACAAAAAAAGGCGAGGGCCAGATCTTATGCATGTCATCGTAAACAGTGACAAAACAAAGACAACTGCTAAAAATTGATGTAGTGGAATGAAGAAGAAGAAAGAAGAAGAAGAAGAAGAAGAAGAAGAAGAATTCAACGACCAGATTATTATATACGCAATAGCGAAGACAAAAAAAAAAAAAAAAAAAAAAAGCGCCTCGTTATGGTCCAGCGTCACGCATAATTCTTTCCCTTGTATTTCTGCCTTCGTAGAATTTCTACACAAGGGAAATAACTCTTTGTTTACCAATCAAAGTTTGTTTTTTTTGTTTTTTTTTTTTTTTATTTTAAGAGGGATATCTCTCGTGTGCTGCAAGTGGTGTTACGTGGGAGAAAGGCGCGCTACATGCCGAACTTCAGATTATGGGTTCATCCGTCAATGAGACCTACCTGCGCGGATTGTGCGTTCATGACATGAAGACATGCGAGAAAAGATACACTTGGAACGGAATTCCACGCGGGCTGGGTGTTCAAGCGGCGCTCAGGGAACCAGGAATGACTGTCCCTCAGTTTCACATGTATCAATGGAGAGTGAGAGTTCTGTTTATAAGCTGCTTTACATGTGAAAACGTCCGTGGTGAGCCATTCGCTTGTATAGAACGCGTCTGTGCAGAATGCTGGGATGTATATGACGACCTACGTAAGCACATTGCAGCAGACTTCATGAACAGCTTGTGCAGAGATGTATCCATACATGTGTTCTGAAGTTTTAGAAGAGACGTGCCACTACATGTGTTCTGAAGTTTTAAAAGAAACGTACCACTACATGTATTCTGAAGTTTTAAAAGGGATAGATTTTTATTTCTTATTTAAGATTTCGTGGGAAAAACAGATCCATCTTTTGCCATTTTAACATGTTTGAACCGAATTGACGTGTTGTCCTTTTTTTTATATACATACGTGCATAGATGGGATTGATTCTGGCCTTGACAGCCTTGACATGCCCACTAGCAGTCGGCTGAGCTAGGCAAAACCTGAATCGAAATCTGGGTGAGTAAACGCATTTTCTTATCTGCTATTGACTGTAATTCGTCAAATGATCGACTGAGTCATAGAACCGATCAAAGTTTCTTTCCTGTCAGTGCTTTTGAAATGAACTTCTGAAGAGACGACGAGGATTCAACGCAAGGATTCCGATTGCATCCCTTTACCTGCGGTTCAAGATTCCTTTCAAGTTGGCATGGTGCAGTGGTGGTAGTGCCACAGGCTGCGACCGGGGTGCCATGGCGGTCAAGCCTCTTGAGGAAGATCGTTTGTAGGAAACCTCAACATCGCTCGGCTCTTACCCAAAGTTTTTAAGTGGGCTGTGCGCTCAGATCAGAAGACTTAAACCACACATTCGAGTTTCATCCGTTTTCATGGGTAGTTTCTGGGTGCGTGGCTTCACACACACACACACACACACACACACACACACACACACACACACACACACACACACACACACACACACATACATATACTTTCACGTCCACACCCACGTATAAATGTATATCTACATTTTAAAAATAAATCTTAGCAAAGTTATCGCTGCAACGACAGGGAAATTCTCCATATGCTCTTGTCCCCTCCCCTCCCCAGTACTGATTTGATTAACATATTGTATGGTCAGTCAGTGATACGTTGCATCTTTGTTTAATCTAAGTAGAGGCTGGTCTTCACAGCTGTTAACTGCTGTCAGCACTAACCTGACCGACAATGCTTGCGTTGCTAAACGTAAAGATGACTGTTGACATCTTTTAACCACCCTTGTATACTAAAATGAATCCTCAAGCATAGGCTCAAAGATCCCCCCCCCCCCCAACAACTCCCCTGTTTTCTTTACTCTGTACTAAAAGTAAGGTTTTTTAATGCTATTTTCATGCAGTGCTTTCTTCTGTTTTGCTTTTCTACTCTTCGCTGGCTGCTTCGGGATGCCCATGATTCTAATTTTTAAAGTCTTGGTGATGAGATGACCACAGCATTGTGGGTGGTTTATCTCCCTTTTGCTTGCCGAGGAAGCGCCAAAAACAATCAGCCAGGTTTTCACTGATGGGTCTCAATCACTGGATAAACGGCGGCTCTGTGTAGGCAATATAAACAATTCTGTTGTCAAGACTGATTGTTACGGTCTACATAGACCTCTGATGAACAATATAATTTTTCATATTGTAACGCCGTCTATTTCTTGCTGTCTACATAATTATACACGATCAACATTGCTTTTTAGTCGTATTATTTTAGTTATAGTTCACGAAAACGATCCCTTTGTGGTACTAACTTAAACTTAATGCTTTAAGTTGTAAGCGTATAGATGACGAAAGTGCTTTGTTGCTTTACAGAACCGCATGTACATGAAACACTAAACACAGTATAGAGATGAAAATGTTGTTATAACTAATAATATAAATTATTTCTTTTAATATCGCCACGGTTTTAACTAGTTGGGAGCAGCAGAGGGAGAGGAAACTGACGTGGCTTTTAAGTTTAATTGCTGGTGTTTGTTTTGTTTTGTTTTTTTTTTTTTTTTTTTTTTCAAACCCATTGTTGTAACTGCCAGTGTCAAAACTGTTGTAACATGACTTTAAACTCACCTGATGTGCAAAGACGTTAAGAAGGATAAAGCAAGTGCACACACAAAAAAAAGAAATAAAGTACATCAACAGATAACAATGTAACGGTTGACATGAACTCTTCAGAAAGTGGGCAGATCTGATCTTGTACAGAACACAGGGACACTGGCAATTGGGTAAGAAATGGAAGAGAGAGAGAGAGAGAGAGAGAGAGAGAGAGAGAGAGAGAGAGAGAGCCACGACGCATAATACGTAGCGCTAATTTCAATGGACGTGGCGACAAGAACATTGGTGTCAAGGGAGTTGTCTGTCGTGCGGCGCGAGAGTTATATCCCTTTTAGTAGCCTTTCACGCCATCTTTGTGCCTCACCAATCCTTCACGTGCTTAATAACGGACTGGCCGAGTCAGCAAGGGGTGGGACACACGGCTTAACGAAGGTGGTGTGGCGTCTATGATCTTGTTTGTCCGTACACAGTGACGTCTCCTTGCTGAAGGTTGATTTGGAACTCGACAAGATGACTACAACAAAAATAGCATAATGAGTGGCAGGTATGATGTTTAGGCTACACGCAGAGAATAGAATGAGCAGACCAATGTTAATGGTGTAATGAAGAGAGAGAAAAAAATACGAGGAAGAGCTTATATTTTTTTTTTTCAAACTCTAGCTCTTAATCTCTAATTGGTTCGGATATCTAGGTGCTATTTTTTTTTTTTTAAACATAAGTGGGTTATGACATTTTACTGATCATTGAAAAAAAAATGTCATGTTACGTTTCAAAATCCACGTCAATGATTTGAGTATTGATAAACTATCTGCAGAATCAGAACACACACACACACACACACACACACACACACACACACACACACACCCCATCTTTCATAATGCTGAGACAGTAGCTTTGAAACATACAAGGACGTAGCATCGAATGTAGAAATTTGTTATCATTGGAGCGAAGCAGCGATAGTCCAAGGCAATTATCATGTCTGCGTCGATGGTTAAACGGATTGAGGACAGAAAAGTTGAACCAAAGACAGGGCTATTTGAAAATCAGTAACAATGATAATGACAATGATAATAACAATAATAATAATAATGATGATGATGATGATGATGATGATGATGATTGTAATTGTAAATACATTGAAACGTCTGTTTGGAAGTTCCTGTAATTTGAAGTTGTTTCACTTAAACTTCCTGGGTTTGTTTTTTCTCAATACGCATTGCTCCGCAATGCATAAATTGTCCAACACATGCTGCATGCTCCAACAACTTAAGCTGAAGCGAAAGGATTCTCCAGTTGAAATTACCCGCCCTTGACAGTGACAACAACGTGTGTCTACCCTTTGTGACAGTAATTCAGGAGTAGAAATTGACCTCTGAGTTGTACCTCACGACTGTCTCGTGCTTTTCTTTTGTTCAGCTGTTGCTGTAATTACTGTCCGAAACAAAATTTTTGCCGTGTGAATTCCAATCGTTTCCATCAAAAGGGTTTTCCGTCTCTGAATTGCAAAATATTCCTCATGTTCTCAGCCGTGGGTAAAAAGATGTCGGACATTCTTTTCGTTCTTCCTTCTTAGTAAATAAGGTGATCATTCAATGTGAACAGAAAATGGGTTGAAGCTCTGCAATTAGAGATATGTCTTCCGAAAGTGCTGTGATTTGTCTTAAAAAAAAAAAAAAAAAAAAAAAAAAAAAGAAAAAATGCAGACACTGATGACGTCAGCGACGGCGGGCCCATGCCGATAGAGAAGAGCGTAGGCAGTGCGAACAGAGATCGAATCAAATATTGATGAAAATGGGGCCAGTTTTGCATGGCATAGAAAAAAAGTCTGCGATCTGTCTGAAAAACCTACAAATAACAGGAGAGAGAGAGAGAGAGAGAGAGAGAGAGAGAGAGAGAGAGAGAGAGAGAGAGAGAGAGAGACAGACAACAATTATTCAAATGCCTGCGTCAAGGAGAGAGAGAGAGAGAGAGAGAGAGAGAGAGAGGGGGGGGGGGGGGGGGGGCACAGGCAGACAGACAGACAGACAGAGAGTAATTATTTCAATATCTACGTCAAAACAAATTGAGAGAGAGAGAGAGAGAGAGAGAGAGAGAGAGAGAGAGAGAGAGAGAGAGAGAGAGAATATTCAAATGTCTGCGCCATAAATATTCTTGATTGGACTGAACTCGCATTAGCAAAGCAGCTTAACTAACTTACTGCATTATTAATTAACTGGGAAATTCGCCTTCTTTTGGCTTTGCATCTATCTCTCCACCACTTCCCCCCTTTTTCTCCCTTCTCACCCCCTTCCCCCTCCCTCCCTCCCTCCCACCTCCCCTTCCCCGCTGTACCGCCCATCGCTCATCAGAATGAAAATGTGAAGGAGGTACAGGTTTTTCTTCTTTTTTTTTTTTTTTTTTTTTTGGTCTCATTTTCTATGCCCCTTCAGTGGCACTAGCCCGGCGCCGCTCATTCCGATTCCACGACCGATGTGTTTATTCACTCAAAATGGAGGCATCTGTTCTGTTTCTCCATTTATTTATTCATTCTGTAATCGCTCTTCTCTTTTTCTTTGTTCACTTACCGATCTACGTCTTTATGTATTCATTGATCTATCTATACATTTATATATAATATATTTATTTATTTATTGATATGATTTTTTAAAATGTAATTACGCATTAAGTAATTTGTTCATTTATGTGTGTTCTGTTGACTTTATTGCATGATACTGATTATATCAATATGTCTGATGTTGGCATGGATTAAAGAGTCCTATCTCATGGCGTAAAAGACGTGTACACTAACGTTATTTGCACAAATCAAAATCGCATTCTGATACATGTTTTTTTAAATCATTTTCATCATGGTAAAACGAATCAGGGGCAGATCATCATAATCTGTGTTTCTCTCAGGAAGAGAGAGAGAGAGAGAGAGAGAGAGAGAGAGAGAGAGAGAGCAGAGAGACGGACGGACAAGAAAGAAGCATATGTTCAGAAAAGAAAGAAACAAGATGTTTCTGAAAAAAAAAATAATAAATAATAAACCAACAACAAAGAAACAAACCGAACACGTCTGGACAGAAGGATTTTGTGGACAATCTGATTTTGGCTGTTGAGCAATGAAAGTCGACAGATGCAAATTGCAAGAAATCTTTGTCGTTCCCATCCCCACCCCAGCCCCTCACCGGTCAGTGATTGTCACAATGATACGTGGGAGTACTCCCTACGTAACACAATCGCTCACACGACAAAACATGGTGATCCTTTTCAGGGGGTTTGCCACGCTGAAGCCCGCAGCCATAGCAAGTTTCGGGGCTTGACATTGTGCAAGGCGGTATCAAGTATTACGAGTGGATAATTGGCAGATAAGAACAATGTATCCTATCGGGTTATCTTCCCCTATCAGTATTACTTGCAACTGTCTGATCAACATCGTTTTTCCACATCAGAGTATATAACGTTTGGGAGGTTATTTCCCCTGCGAAATGGCGATTGGTGCACTCATATCGATTCAGTTATTAATTCGATCACACAGAGTATTCATAATTCACAGAATTGAAAAGAGTGGATGGAGCGCACAAAGCAGACGGACAAGTGCGTCAGCTGAATGTGGAAATGCAGGTTTTGTCAAGTGTAAGCCTGTGTGAATCGACGTACGAGTAGGCTTCTCCCGAACAGTGACAATTCGACAATTGATAGCAGTAAACGTGTGTCAGCTGCGTTGCATACCCATTGGCATGTATCTACGTTAGCATTACAGCATTATTGTCTTACTGCTAACATCAGACCGCTCCCCAAGTTTTATTGTGTACTAATCAGCAGACACATTCTTCTTCGTTTGAAAGGTGATTAGTGCAGAGCGCACGCGTATAAAGCAAGGTGAAAGGTCAGGGTACGCGAATTCGTTCACCCAATAGTGTATCTTGCTTGTGGCTGGCTACGCCTGCGGAGGGTGCTGTGTGTCTGAGCACTGTGTCAACACGGCAGTAAATTTCTACTACGTCTGCGGGCCTCCTAAGATGCATTGGGACAAATCGTGGGATTGCGGCATTCTGCCCCGTAACAAACACACCCAGCAACATGCCTCGCCTTGCTGGGAGCCACCCAGGGGAAAAGATCAGCAGCAGTATATGAAAGAAGTGTCACGCCGTGCCGCCGCCCGATGGGTGGAGGAATCATCACGCCAAATGTCTAGCGTGGAGAACGTTTGTGTTCCTCCAGTTGTACTACCCAACCCCCACCCCACCCCATCAAAGATCGGAGACACAATCTCCATGAGTTCTTCATGCGGAGGGCATGCTTATCAACAAGCAAGTTCCCGGATTCATCCACTCAATCCAAGCATCACACTCCTGAGGATCTGTCGTCGCCTTTCCTTCAAATAAAAACAATAGTACGTTGTCTTCGTTCCGCCTCTCTTGCCCCCTCCCCCCTCCCAGTCCCCTCTGCCCCCCTCCACCCCCACCCCCACCCCCTTTCCCATTTCGAGCTCCATCAGCCAACACCCTCCTCAGTTGAAGGCGTCAATCCCTGAAAAACTTCCGCCAGTCACACCTCACTGCCCACTGCCTTTCACGTTCTCTGGCCTTGATCCATCCCTGTCCTACAATTGCGTGAAGGCCCAATCTCCTCCCCCCCCCCCCCCCCCCCCCCCCCCCCACAGCCCCCTCAACCCCCTACCTCGCCCTTCTTTCCCCGTCACCCGTCTTGATGACCCCGTGACCCTCCCTCCTCGCCTTCCCCTTTCTTGTACCCCCATCCTGTCTCCACGACATTCACGATTCGACACTTTAGAAAGTACTCTTAAAAAATGGACATTTTTCTTCCGCTGCAGAGCGGATGGCACACAAGATCCATGATGTGTTATCATCCGGGCAGCGGTCACTTCCCCGAATCACAAGTCAAGAGTCCCCGCGGTCTCCCTCTGTTTTTGTCGTTTCCATGAGAAACGACATTCATTGGATGGGCTTGGGAGTCATATTCGAGTTGGTAATGAAGTTTGTCGT
>JADBJO010000534.1:225000-230000 GCA_016801955.1 Conus betulinus | reverse complement strand
GAAAAGTGATTGCTAATCCAACAGATCAAGGGGACAAACAAATTACAAAACAAAACACGACTCGTTTTGACCTCTTAGGTCTTCTACAAGCAAGATAAAACAATATTCAGGACAATGAAAACGAAGACCTACGCAAGTGCACTCGTGACATCAATGACGTCAAGCGAAATCCAGTGGAAGATGGGAATATAGCCCAGGGACCGAAAACTTCATATTTTTGGTGAATCTATAAAGTAAATTCGTTTTAATGGATAGATCCGGGACCTTTTTGACATAACAGTGGTCTGCATTCTCCCAAAGCTTTTTTTTTTTTTCAATATGAACGTTCTACTTTAATCATTGATGTGTGTGTGTGTGTGTGTGTGTGTGTGTGTGTGTGTGTGTGTGTGTGTGTGTGTGTGATTTTTCCTGTTCGTTCGAAACAATTTCGCCTCAGTTACAATTCAGATCAATCGGATGATTGAACATGATTGAAAAAAACTAATTTTATGGCTTTTCTTTTTTCCGCTAGGAATCATACAACCGTTAGATGATGTGACAGCCCAGACATGGCCCTCTGCGGTCGGCTGGGCTGTAAACAACATGAACTGAAATGGGAAGATTTTCTGAACAATGAACTGAATCGAGTCCTGCAGTGAAGTGTTCAGATCGTCATTCTGTGCATCTGATAGTCGTGGTATCAATTGGAACCAGTCGAGATGAAACGAAGTTGAAGATTTCCCCGACAACAAGTGATGGCGAGAACTGTTGAAAAGACCTGTAGTTAAATGGTTGGAACTGCCATGATATGGTTTGAAATCACTCGTCAGATCCAATGTTTTGCAGCTTGCAAATCGTCGCTCTCTACGCAGCAGGAAATCACAAGTGCGGCTGCTAATTTCACGTACCAGTGACGAGAAATTTTCTGCATTGGCGAACGGTCTAACTTGAAACGTAGTGAGTATTTTCATAATTCAGTAAAGGACATAGCCTGAACCATGTGTGAATATTTTTTTTTTCAGAACTCGGCAAATAGGAGACAGTGACGAAACCTAAATTATAATCAAACTAAACTGAAAAGAAAAAAATTAGTGTTCCGCCGAACGAAAGGGACAAACAAATCACAAGACAAAACACGATGCGTTTCTACCTCTTTGGTCTTCATCAGGCAAGACAAATAACATTCAAGACAAAGAAAACGAAGAACAAACAATCATTTATCTCCTCAAATTGGGGGGGCAAAATGTTTTAAGACCAAAGAGGTTGAAACGCGTCGTGTTTTAAGACCAAAGAGGTCGAAACGCGTCGTGTTTTAAGACCGAAGAGGTCGAGACGCGTCGTATTTTGTCTTGTAATTTGCCTCCTTTGTTCGGCGGAATAGTAATTTTTCTTTCAAGTTTGTTTCAGTTTGCGCCTGCAGTCATTTCACTTTGAAACTAACATACTCAAAGTAGTCTCTGATTCCCATTCTATCAGTTTAAGTTCTTTATTGTCAATGCAAACGGGATTAATGTTGTCAGTCAGGGACAGACGGTAGATAGGAGGTGTTTGGTTTTTTTTTTTTCCTAAAATCGTGTAACGCCATTCTTTTTTCCTATATGACATAAATAGTAACCTTCCCTGCCTGGTGTACAAAAAGATCGGAATGTTCACTGTTAGTGAATACCTGATTCACTTCAGGGAAGGCTCACGGGGCGGAAAGAGGGGCATTGTGAGACTGAGGACAGGGCACGTCAGACTCAGACACCACATGTTCACACAATTCCAAATTGGCGAGTCTTCAGGGTGAAAATGCGGTGCAGCCCCGATGACTTGTGGGACACCACCTGCAGGACTGTCCGACACAGGAGCAGAGACCTGGCCTGTCAGCACATCGACGAGGGGAAAGCGCTATGGATCTCTGGAGGGCCTCCACCGTACAGCAGCCTTCGTCAGTGCCTCTGGGGTTCCTGTCTTGAGTGGTCGAAGAAGAAAAAGGCGAAGAGGAAAAGAGCCGGAGGCAGTTTTGCCCAAGTCTGTTCCTCTCAATCGAAAAGCTCACAGATTTGGACGAAGTGTGTCGTCGAACGTATACAATACTATCAATACAAGAGACACAGATTTTTAAGGAAAACAATGTTGAAGCAATACAGAGTCTATATACTATAAGAACAAAGACAATGTCTGAAAGGGTGAGGGGTCTGAGACGAAATCTTCCCACCATAATTTATGCTTAGCCATTGGTTTGTCCCTCTTGCAGCAAAATTAATAATGTCCTCTCATTGGCAGGAAGAGCTCATAGCACTGTCATACACATCTGCCATGCCCGTCACACGGTTTGTTGTTCCTCCTTCGATTTCGAAGATGACCGTGACTTCAATCTCAGATGGACGATCGCTGAGTGTGGGTCCGCAGGTGGCTGGTGAGGCCGATCTGGTCCCCGGAAGGAATGCCCACATGTGGGACACATGTGGGTGGGTGCTACAGTGGAGGTGGAGGTAGCCCTGGCCTTGCGCGCAACTCGCTTTCTCTCTCAGCTTCTGCTGTGCGTCTCTTCTCCGATGTACATGCACCCTTTGCGAGGCTGCTTCGCCAGGCTGGGCGTCCAGGGCAAGCGACTCGCAGATGTTGAGGTTGATGTCCACTCTGCCAAGCCCCAGACACGGTAAAGCCTCCAACAGTTCACTGCCCCGACGACCATTGGGCTATGGGCATTTTGGAACGAACCTATTATGGCTCGCGGTCTCAGCAGCAGTCAATGCCCGCGCATTGTCTGTAGTCTAGCAACGTTCATACTAACTTGCAAGACGAGAGAAAAAACGATCGATTAACATGTCAAATAGAAGAGAGAGAGAGAGAGAGAGAGAGAGAGAGAGAGAGAGGGAGGGGGAAGGGAGGGAGGGAGAGATAGGGTGAGAGGAGCGGGTATACAGAATTTATGAGAACACGTTCCGTTGCAGCGTTGTGCTCAGAAAGGAGATACGGTTCTTTACAATCCGACTTTTCTCATTTCTGGAGTGTTGTTCTCTTTTGCTTGGGGAATTGTTTGACGGTTCTTCGAGATTCTTGGCAGAGAATTCCGTGGACATAACCTGGTGCAAGAGGAGCAGTGGGAGTTGATGGAATGGGACCAGAGTGGACTGGGAAGAAAGGGAGGGGGGGGGGGGGGGGAACAGGGGCGTGGAGGTGTGTGTGTGTGGAGCGGATGATGGAATCACAATCAGAATCAAACTGAGGTGTTATGGATACCTTTGTGAAGGTTTAAGGACATAAGGTGTAGGACAAAGGGGCAAAAATCAAACAAAACAAGATGTGCACCGCATGACATTGGACGCCTTGCGTAACTTGTTATTGTCACGCCACAATGAACTGCCGCGAGAGAATAACTGATCAGACAAATATGTGCAGGTTTACATCATTTGATTTGTAGATTTGTTTATGCATACCAAGTGTGTGTGTGTGTGTGTGTGTGTGTGTGTGTGTGTGTGTGTGTGTGTGTGTGCTTCACCTATTATCGTATCTCTTTGTAATCGCACATACGTAAGGATGTACTCTCTCTCTCTCTCTCTCTCTCTCTCTCTCTCTCTCTCTCTCTCTCTCTCTCTCTCTCTCTCTCTCTCTTGTTGGTCAATCGGTTTGTCTGTCCGTCTGTCTATTTGTCTCTCTCTCTCTCTCTCTCTCTCTGTGTGTGTGTGTGTGTGTGTGTGTGTGTGTGTGTGTGTGTGTGTGTGTGTATAGACATGTATGTGAGAGAGAGAGAAAGAGAGGGAGAGAGACAGAGACAGACAGGCAGAACTTCTGGGCATCTTCGCCTCCCAATCAAACCTACATCATCTATACTCTCCAGACGACTCGCTTCGGGCCACGAAAACCTGTTCTTTGCATCGAAAGATTCTGCTGTTCCTGTTGCTTTTCTGTATACCGAAGTCGATAATGTGGCATTCAATGAGCGCAGCTGACGCAAGTGTTCGGTGGACGGAGAAGAACGACTGGGCAAAACACTGGCCTGCGGAGTTGTGAGAGAATGGGGGAGGAGAGGGGTGTGGGTGGGGGTGAAGAGTCTGGGACGGAGAGGGAATGTGTGGATGGTTATTGTTACACGCCGACAGCATTCATGTGGAGAGAAAGCCCATGGTGGATCAACAAAATGAGTGTGTGTAGAGAGCTGAACCTGTGAAACCATCCAGGTTGTATGGGACGTGGGTGTGTGGATGGGTGGGGGGGGGGGGGGGGGGAGCGAACTGTGGGGGTGGGGGGAAAAGGGGGTGGGTGGGGGGATGGGGGAGAGGGGAGGAGGGGAGGAAGTGTCCGCGCGAGAGCGCGGGCGGGGCGCACGTGCACACTCCAACGTGTGTGTGTGTGTGTGTGTGTGTGTGTGTGTGTGTGTGTGTGTGTGCTGTGTGTGTGTGCTCTGTATGTGTGGATGTGTACCTGAGTGTGTCTTTGGTTGGACACTCGAGCAAACACACTGAGACACACAGGGACAGAGACGGAGAGAGCGAGAGAAATGTATGTGCGTGTTCGTGTGTGTGTGTGTGTGTGTGTGTGTGTGTGTGTGTGTGTGTGTGTTTTTGTCTGCTTCCCTGTCTGCTGTCTGTCTGTCGGTCTGTCTGTCTGTCTGTCTCTCTCTCTCTCTCTCTCTCTCTCTCTCTCTCCTCTCTCTCTCTCTCTCTCTCTCTCTCTCTCTCTCTCTCTCTGCTCACACTGCTCTGATCGTTGACTCGGAATCCCTGGAAGCCAGCTGCAGCGGTTCCTGACACATAGCGGTCAACAAGGGAGAGCATACTGTCGAGGAGCTGTGGCCAAAGCACTGGGACAGTGCCTGTAAGGATAGTCAACAAAAAAAAAAAAATGGTTCTTGTTCCAAGACGGACGCGCCCAAAGTGTGGTCATCTCTGCGACTCGGAGTTGGGGGGGGGGGGTCGACCCATACGAGTTTGTCACCGGCGTCGTAGCGAGATTTTTTTAAAAAAGAAGAAAGAAAGAAAGAAAGAATTGCCGGCACGTTTTTTTTCTACCACTAATAAGCGAACGTTACTAAT
>JADBJO010000534.1:190000-200000 GCA_016801955.1 Conus betulinus | reverse complement strand
AGAGAAGTCGTGATGAACAGGTCCAAGGGCATCGACTAAGACTTCAAACTAGAGAGCCAGAGGCCAGAAACTACCAAGAGCTTCATGTATTTGGATCCTGTTGTCACAGAGGAAAGGAAAGAAAGAAAACTGTGAGGAGAACTTGACGGCTGATCTTCAGAAAACAAACAAACAAACAAACAAACAAAACGAGCCAGTCTTTCTGCCCTGAACACCCCACATTGAACAAGGTCCAGGCTGCATTCAGGTCAATGTTTCTAAATGCCCCGCTGATATCCAATTTTTTTTCCTGGCGGTATCGGGGTTTGAACCAGCCACTGTTGAATGGATGGGCGTCTGAAAAAGCTGATTTTGAGACGGATGTCTTACCTAAGCACAAGTGTCCCATCACGATGCTTTAACCACACCGCGATGGTACACTTGTGCTTAGTTTGAAAAATCAATTTTAGGAAGTTCACAGAACTCCATAAATCAAGAAGCTTTGAATGATTACTGATATTTGTTATTCATAAAAAAAAAAAAAAAAATGAAGACGACAAACGAAAACGAAACTTAACAATCCAGCATATAAATCAGTTTCTTTCCGTTTCAAATCCATTCCGACTTTGATACAAACAAGATAACTGTACTCTGCAAGAGCTGGAGCTCACAAAGAAATCTTTTCTCATTATGCTCAGCCATTGCTTTTTTCACCATGCACCAAAACTAGGAATGTCCTCTGGCTGGTTGGAAGAAACCCTGGTAATTTCCGTTCTCAATCCTACACTTCCCTCACTTCAGGAACTACGTTTGTGCCTTCACCGACCGATTTTTCGATATTTTGCGCGCATATGAAAATTCGAAACTTCTGTAAAGACGCATATGAAATTCGAAACTTCTGTAAAAAGGCATATATGAAAGTTAAAAAGCCGATGCAGATCTCTCTCTCTCTCTCTCTCTCTCTCTCTCTCTCTCTCTCTCTCTCTCTCTCTCTCTCTCTCACACACACACACACACACACACACACACACACACACACACACACACGCATACACACACACACACACACACACACACACACACACACACACACACACACACACACACGCACAAACATACATACATACATGCATACATACATACATGCATGCATACATAAATACATACATACATATGTACATACATACATACACACATACATACATACATACATACATACACATACACACACACCACATACATACATACATACATACATACATACAGGTGAGAGAGAGAGAGAGAGAGAGAGAGAGAGAGAGAGAGAGAGAGAGAGAGAGAGAGGAAGGCAAATAAAAAAAAACCCCGAGAGGTAACGTGATAACTGATTTTGACCCCCAAAGCCTGACCAGTCTCCCTTCGTGACATTACGGATCCGCACAAGTCCGTTTGCAGTCGGACAATTTAGACATGTTCGGTACCAAACGCTCCCCCCCCACACAACCTGGGACCATAGTTCGCCACGCTATCTTTCCCTACCTCCATCTTCACGCAGATCTTCACGCCCTCCACGCCACCCACACCCACCTCACACAAAGCCTCCCACCCCCAACCACTTCCCCCTCCATCTCTTCCCAGCTAGTTACGCTCCTGCCCCACTCCCTACCTGTCATCCTCACCCCCCCCACCCCCCACCCCCCACCCACCGCTTCTCACCCCGTGTTCAACCGAAAGGGACAAATGCGATATTCGTGTTGTGTAGGAATGGATCAAAACAGAAACGATGGGATTTGGGAATAACTGTCTGGTCTTGTTCGCTTTAGTTCTCCCGATCTTCTTCTTCTTCTTCTTCTTCTTCTCTGTGTATTATCGGGACGTTCTCTGCTGGATCATATAGGGATGTGGGTGTGAGAAATGTGGGAGAGAATCTACCAAGTCAGTATTGTACTAGCATCTTATTCATTCTGTTCAGAGAGACGCGCTCTCTCTCTCTCTCTCTCTCTCTCTCTCTCTCTCTCGGGGGGGTGAGCTGTCGTCATCCAAGAGGAGAAGACACGTTTTCTTCAGCTCCGCAATTAATTAACGTTTTCTGTTAATTTCTCCGGTTTGCAGTCACACAGCCTTTCAAGTCGGTGACAGTATCAAGATGCCATCAGCATCTCTCGATTTTAGAGTTCGGTGTGGCGGGTTTGTCGCCGTCTTCATCAGTTTCATGGCAAAAAGAGCCAGGTTCAAGCTGTCCATGTCGTTGCGTGTATTAAAAGTACACACCCGTGTCACCGGTGTCATGGTAGGCTTGGTCCTCACCCGCCTTTTTCTTCAGCGACCTTCTGCTCCGATGCGGCGACGTGGAGACGAACCCCGGGCCGAAGTCGTCCAGCTCCAGCTCCACGAAGCAGTCCCGCCTGGCTCGTGATGGCTCTGTTCGCCGTGTAGTACGGACTCTTCTGTGACTCCTGATCCTGACCATGCTTCAAGTAAACCCGGTGAGATCACGGCCGATCACCCGATGCTGAAAGACATTTTTACAATGTTATCATGCTTAACCACGAAGGTTGACAGCATGTCTGACGATGTAAAAGGAGTGAAAGACTCAGTCGACGGACTTAAAGGGGACATTCATGACATGAAAGAGACGATCAGTGAGCTTCGTCTTCAAAATGACAATTTGAAAGCAGAAAACAGCATGATGAAACATAGAATCGTGCGTTTGGAAGAAAAAGTTGATGATCTTGAAGGGCGATCAAAAAGGAATAATTTAATTTTTTTATGGATTGCCAAGGAGGGAAGGAGAAACCAAACAAACAGGACTGTGTGAACATGGTGCATAACCTGTTGACGGATGAACTGAAACTACCAAAGACCGTGGAGTTTGACAGAATACATCGCATTAACAATAAGCCTAATTCGCCTGTTATTGGCAGATGCACCTTTTACAAAGACAAAGAAGAAATTTTCAGAGCCAAAAAGAACCTTAAGAATACTTCAGTGTTTATTGGTGATGACTTCACTCAGAGAGTCCGTGACATCAGAAAGAAACTAGGACCACATTTAAAAGCTGCCAGAGACAACAACAACAGAGGGCCACTATGATCTACGATCATCTCCTCATCGAGGGCAAGAAATTTGTTCTCGATGGGGATGATCAGTTAAAGGAAGTGAGATAAAGGTTTGGCCGCCCCTGCAAACAAAGTTAAACTTCCACAATCCTAAAAGTCAAATTTCCCTGGTTGAGGATACAAAGGTATATAATGTTGACCAACACCGGTTCCGAAGATAAAATGCGGAAACGCACGTGCTGGTGGCCGTGTGTCATGTTTACTGAGATCAGGTTGTAGGTGTGTACCGGAATTGTGAAATGCATGCTTGTTCTTCACGTGTTGGAATGATTTGTGACACCAGCCGTGACGAAGCACGTGAAAATGACAGGGAACAAACACAATGGGGAAGAGAGAAGAGAAAATATAACCAGTAGAGACATTTCCGATGGACGAAAGTCTGAATGAATGAGAGTACGAATGATAGCGAGTTTGAAAGTGAACAAATGTTTGTGAAACACAGGTTAAAATAAAGTACACTTGTTCTCTTTCCTTCATTGGAACGTAGATGGTCTTCTAGCTAAACTGACTGATCAACAGTTTTTATCGTATGTTTACAATTTTGATTTCATTTGTCTTGTTGAAACGTTCATGGAGAAAATAGATTCCCATTTGTTCCCCTACCATTCTGTCTTTTGTAAACCCGCGATTAAGCTGACAAGACGCGGGAGGAGATCAGGTGGAGTGGTATGCTTAATTAAACTGAGTTGATGGCTTTATGTATCTGAACTTACATGTGAACATGACAATATTATGTGTTTCTTATTAATAAAACTTTATTTGGTTTTGAAAATAACGTTCTTTATGTGTGTACTTACGTGCCTCCAATAAATTCCCCATATTATACAACAGTTGAAATTGAAAACGGCATTGTTTGCCTTGAAGAGGTTATAACAGATAAGATATTATTGTATGACAACGTTGATATCCTTTTATGTGGGGATTTGAACGGCAGGACAGCCAACATTTTCCCTTTCAGCAATGATCAGTTTGATAGGTTCAGTTTTATGGATAAGAATGACAAAACAGATCTCATAAGATATTCTAAAGACTCGGAATTGAATGCTTATGGAAGAATGATTTTGAATTTATGTAAATTGCTTTTAGATTGTTTATCATGAATGGAGTATGTAATGGTGACCTTGAAGGTCATTACACATACATAACGGAAACAGGGAGTAGCGTGAATGATTATTTCTTTAGTTTCTGAAGATCTGTTCGATATTATTAGAAATTCTTGCCGTTTGCATGTTTCTGATATGATTAATTCTGATCATCAACCATTGGAATTTTATTTTTATGCGAAGAATGATGTGTTACGCAATGACAATGATTGGCGTGATATACCTTTATTTATTAAAAAGATAGTTTGGAATGATGACTTTGCTGAACAGTTTCATAATAGCATGCATTCAAGAAATACAAAAGAAAAACTTAATCAAGCCAGCATATTGATGGGTACTGACATTAATCAGGCATTACATTTATTTAATGAATGCATAAGAGAGCAAGCAGTATGTATGGAAAAGAAAATTTACACATGTCAGAAAAGGTCAGAAAAGTGGTATGATGATGAATGTAAAACTTCTAAGCGCAATGCTAGAAAACTTTTAAGAGCATGTAGAAATCATCCAGAAAAAATACAAAGTTGCCAGATACAAAGTTGCCACCAAAGGAGAATTCACCTGAAAAAGAGGCTAGGACAGCTTTTTGCAAAGAAAGAAGAGAATATAAAAAGCTGTTACAGAGAAAGAGAAAAAGAATACAATAGAATTGTACTTGAACAATTGATTATGTCTGTAAATGACCAGAAAGAATTCTGGCAAAATATGGGTAGAGTTTCTAATAAGAATAAGTTTCAGCCAAATCAGATCACAGTACAGGAATGGTTTCAACATTTTAAAAGGGTTCTAGAAAAATATGAGACTGACGGCAACAAATATATCTGTACAGATGCTTCTGATGTTTCAGAAAATTTTCAGATATGATAACGATGATCAAGGAAATGGAAATGATGCACATGAGAATGATGATTATGATGATGTCAACTTTCTGAATCGGCCTATTTCTAAAGAAGAAGTCATACTCTCAGTGAGAGAAAATTGAAAAGCAAGAAAGCAGCTGGACCGGATGGTATAATTGGAGAGCTATTAAAAAAATCAGGGGATGATGTAATTGATTTCTTTGTAAAATATTTCAATGTTCTGTTTGACACAGGTCAATATCCTGATTTATGGAAAGAATCTATTATCGTTCCATTGTTTAAAAAAGGCAACATTAACGATCCAAATAATTACAGAGGAATTTCTCTTTCAGATATAAGTAGTAAAATATACAGCTCTATAGTTAATTCAAGATTACAGGAATGGGTTGAGCAGAACAATATTACCGGTGAATTCCAAGCTGGGTTTAAAAACAAAATTATTCTACAACCGATCACATATTTACACTTTTAGCAGTCATTCAAAAACAATTTTCATGTAATAGAAAACTGTATGTAGCTTTCATTGATTTCGAGAAAGCGTTCGACACAATTTCAAGAAAATTACTGTGGCCTATTTTGTTAAAGAATGGAATTAAAGGTAAAATTTACAGATGTATTAGAAGTATGTATGAGGTTGTTAAAGCTCGAGTTCGTTGTGGTACACAGTACACAGGTTATATCAATTGTACGAACGGTGTGAAACAAGGCGATATTTGTAGTCCTCTTCTGTTTTGTTTATTTATTAACGAACTTGCGCTTGAAATTATGAATAATGGTAGACATGGTGTTAGTCTCAATATGGATATGATTTGAATTGTTTATTCTTTTGTTTGCTGATGACATTATACTATTGTCAGAAACTGTGGTTGGATTGCAGACACAACTAAATAATCTTCATAAAGCTGCATGCCAGTTACAACTTAAAGTTAATTTAGAAAAATCTAGCATTATGGTTTTTAGAAAAGGGGGATACCTAGCGAGCACAGAGAGATGGTTTTACGGCAATGTTAAGATGAATGTAGTGAATTCATATCGCTACCTAGGTATCTTGTTTTCAACAAGACTGAGTTTTAAGCCTGCATGCCAAGATTTAGCGAACAAAGGGAAACGAGCTGCTATTCGCATTATTTGTAAGTTGAATCAGTTGAATAATAACTCTGTTAAATTATTCTTGAAGCTTTTCGATTCACAGATTCAATCTATGCTTCTATATGGTGCTGAGATTTGGGGTTTAGAAGATGCTTCATCAGTAATAGAAAGTGTTCATTTGTTTGTGTTAAAGAAGTATTTAGGGGTAGGTATCAAAACACCGAATGATCTTGTATATGGTGAATTAAATCGATTCCCCCTGTTTATTAATTCTAGTGTTTCCTGTATTAGATACTGGTTGAAATTAACCCGAATGGAGGAGCATAGACTGCCATTCAAAGTATATAAAATGTTATTAGATTTGTCAATATAGAGGAAAGTCAATTGGGCTTCGAAAGTTCGGGATGTTTTGAATAGTTATGGCTTCTGTTATGTATGGGAAAATCAAGGTGTAGGATGTATAAATTCTTTTATATAAGAGAGTTCAAACAAAGATTAATCGATTGCAGGTGGCAAAGCTGGAATTGTCATATGGATGACAGTGACAGATTTATAAACTATAGAAAATTCAAGATGTCTCATGATCTAGAGACATATTTACTTTTGGATTTGAACAGATTTATACGATACACACTAACAAGATTTAGATTTGGGATTTCTAACTTATCAGTGCATAGTTCAAGATATAACAGGGATAACGAACGTGTCATGAAATGCCCATTGTGTAGATCTGTCACAGATGATGAAATTCACTTTGTTTTTTGTTGCCCTGCTTTCGATGATTTAAGACACAGTTTAATACATCCAAAATATTATAATAATCCTAGTGATTTCAGATTAACATTACTTTTAGCTTCACGAAAGACAGAAGTCGTTAAAAATTTTGCTGTATATCTTTACAAAAGCCTTTAAGAGAAGGGAAATAGCTATATCTTGAATTATCAAATTTGTTGTTGTATGAATGTGAATTTGTTAATTGAGTCTATAAATGTGCGAATGAATGCAATGATTTTCTTTATTGAATTTCCATTATTTTCCTTTGTAAGTTGGAAATTGGTTTTCAGTCTTGCATTTGACCTAGTTCTCATGCTGCTTATAATGGGATGACAGTGTCATTCATATTTGTATCATATATTCATTCTTATTGTTCACACCCCTTCAAATGGGGCTTTGGCCTTTTTTGAATAAAATTTTGCAACCAGACCATTTTGTCTTCTCCCCTACCACACACACACACACACACACACACACACACACACACACACACACACACACACACACACACACACACGCACGCACGCACGCACGCACACACACACACACACACACACACACACACACACACACACACACCACCACGTCCTAATTTGCCTCCTATACTTCCCATCTCTCAAAGGCCCCCAAGACATCGCCAGTCGCGCCCCCTCCCCCCCCCCCCTCTCTCTTCCCCCGCGCCTGCAATCCCTCCTCCTTCACTTCACCCCATCCCTTCCATTTCCACCCACCAGTCACACTGCTGCCTTTCCTTCTTATCACCTCCCTCACCCACTATCACCGTGTCCTCCCCCACTCTCTTTCCAACCTTCCGTTCAACAGTTTCCTCTCTCAACCTCTCTCTCACCTCCTCTCCCTCTCTCCTCTCTCTCTCTCCTCTCCTCTCTCGCTCCCTCTCTCTCTCTCTCTCATCTCTCTCCGTCTCTCCTCCTCTCTCCTCTCCTCCTCTCTCTCCGTCCCCTCCCCTTTGGCTCTTCATCTCTGTCTCTTTCTCTATCTCCCCCGCTCTCTCTCTCTCTCCTCTCTCATCTTTCCTCTCTTCTGTCTTTTTGCTCTCTCTCCGCTCCTCTCCCTCCCTCTGCTCTCTCTCTCTGTCTCCCCCTCTCTTCTCTCCCTCCTTCTTTCTGCATCCCCTCTCTTCCTCATCTCTCTGGTCTCTACTCTATTTTCCTCTCCCTCCCGGGTCTCTGTCTCTGTCTCTGTCTCTACCCCCCTCTCCTTCCTCTCCTTCCTGCTCTCTCTCTCTCCCTCTCTCTGTCTCTCGGGCTCTCTCCTCTCTCTCTCTCTCCTGTCTCTTCTCTCTCTCTCTCCTCTCTCTCTCTCTCTCTCTTACGTCATGGAAGAATTTTGGTGTTAGTTCTGCAGTCCCGACGGGTCCATTATCGAAAGGTGTATTCCTTTTTCAAAATCACTGTCTTGTGAGTAGTATCTGTCTCAACCAACGAAAGATTAAAAAAAAAAAAAATAAGAGGGGGGGGGGGGGGGGGTGGGGGCAACGGGTGTTGAGAATCGTCTCAATAATAGAAAGCAAAAAAAAAAAAAAAGCAAACAAACCTCCAGACATAATTATATCCACGATGTGCGCGCAGAGTGAGATCCCATAGTGGGATCTTAGAGATGATCTCAGAGTGAGATCCACCCATATCAGACAGCACTCACCTGGCCAGCCATCTGTTTCTGCTTCTTTCCTTCTGGCAGAAAAAAAAGAAGAAAAGAAAGAAGAAAGAAAGAAAGAAGATAGATATTGTGTTTTTAGTGCGACCAACCCGCCTCAAGAACAGTTTCAGCCCTCCCTGTTGTCAGGAAAGACAATCATCTGAAGACCACGTCTGCCCCTACTTGTCAGGGGTCTCAGACGTCCCTCGGTTACGCTGTGCTGCAGTGGGTGATGGCATTTAATTCATACTATTATAAAGGATCGCACGTGTGCGTGCGTGTGTGTGTGTGTGTGTGTGGTGTGTTGTGTGTGTGTGTGTGTGTATTTCTCTCTCTCTCTCTCTCACCTCTCTCTCTCGCTCGTCTCTCGTCTCTCTCCTCTCCTGTGAAAAGAGAGAGAGAGAGAGAATGAGATACAGAACCGAGAGGAGAGAGAGAGAGAGAGAGAGAGAGAGAGAGAGGGAGAGAGAGAGAGAGAGAGAGGATTGTTTGGTGTAAAACATCTATTCATTTACCTGCTCCTGATTTGACTTACATATTCCCTTTTTTTTTTTTTTTTTAATCCTTTTCCCTTCCACGTAACGTGTGGGGTAGTACAGCATATGTTGAACGTTGTCTCTCCATGTGTACACAGTCTATATGTTTGGGCACTCAAAACCGAAACAAAGGGCTGTGTTCATTCATCGGGTGATAAAGTAATTCACTCTCTGTCTGTCTGTCCGTCTGTCTGTCTGTCTATATCTTATCTGTCCTGTCTGTCTGTCTCTCTCTCTCTCTCTCTCTCTCTCTCTATCTCTCTATATATTATATATATATATATAATAGGTCACTCCTCTCCCTCACCTGTTTCTTTCTCTCTCTCTCCCACTCCCTCCCTCTCTCCCTTTCCCCTCTCTCCATCTCTCTCTCTCTCTCTCTCTGTCTCTATTTTCTCTCTCTGTTTCTATCTCTCATTCTTAGAAAAAAAGACACACACACACACACACACCACACACACACACACACACACACACACACACACACACACACACACACACACACACACACACATAAGAGATGGCGTGTCAACTGATGATGATCCTGAGCCAGACCAATCTATTTCGCTGACATAATGGATGCGCCAAAGTCCTTTTGCAACAGACCATTTTGTCTTCTTCCTTACCACCCCCACCCCTCTCCCCCCAGACCCTGTACTACCCTACTTATGCCCCCCCCCCCCCCCCCCCAAGACACCCCCCTCCCCCTCTCCCTTTCACAATCATTCCTCCCTCCTCCCCTAACGCCATCCCCTTGCATGTCAGTCCCCTTGTTCAACTACTGTCAATCATCCTCTCCACACTCGTTTTCTTTCTTTTTTTTCTTTTTTCTTTTTTTCTCTTTTCTTTTAATTTCTTTGGGGGGGGGGGGGGGGGTGGTGTGCTCCGACCGGACTATGAACAAC
>JADBJO010000534.1:157500-177500 GCA_016801955.1 Conus betulinus | reverse complement strand
AAACAAAAAAAAGGCAAAAGGCACAACTGCTCATGCGTGTTAATCATTCGTGGACAAAAAACAAAGGCCAGACCAAATCTCTTTTGCTGCCTTCATGGGGTGGTTTGTTGTTAGAGCAAGATAACCTCTTCTCTCGTTTCGTTTCTAGTACCCATGTTGTGCTGTCCCCACATCATCTGGACCATGTTCTCCTGTCACGCACGCTTTTTTTTTCTCTCTCTCTCAAAAAGTCCCTGAAGTACACCACCCTCTTCCCGAAATATCTCCTTCCCCGACTCACTTTCCATGACCACCCAAACAATGGCACCACAGCGTCCTCTCCTCGTTCACACTTCCCTCTTTTGCACGCTCCTCTCTCCCCTCCCCTCCCTCACCGCCCCACGCCTCACTATCCTCCACCTTTCGGTCTACACTCCAAGGACAAATACGGTTTGCGAGTTTATTTGTGTGGGTTAGAACCGAACAGAAAACAATTGGGTTTGGGAAAAAACTGTCCTGTCCACTGTTCCTGAGTTTTCTGTGGGCCATTTCATTTTGGTTCGGTTGTTGGGATGCCTTCAATGGCGGGAATGTGGGAGGGAATCGGTTTTGTCATACGGCAATACTAGCTCAAGTATCTTCTGATTTAGAGCGCTGCCCTCCTCCCCCCTCATCCTCTCTCTCTCTCTCTCTCTCTCTCTCTCTTCTCTCTCTCTCTCTCAGAAAAATAAAAGAAGAAGAAGAAAGAAAGACAGGAAAGAAAGAAAGAAAGAAAGAAAGAAAGATAGAAGGAAGGAAGGAAGGAAGGAAGGAAGGAGAAGGAAGGAAGGGAAGGGAGGAAGGGAGGAAAAAAACGAGATACAACGTAATAACCGAAGAGGATCCTAAGCGTCACCAGTCTCATTTCTGACGTAATGGATGCGCCAGAGTCCTTTTGCAGCCAGACAACATCCGTCTTTTTTTTTCTACAATAAAGGCTCCCTACATACACTGTTCTGCTACACCATCCCAAATGTGCTGTCCCGCATCTGTCCCCAAACCCCCCCCTACCCCCCTACCCCACCCACCTCCTGCAGACTCCCCCCTCCCCCATCCATTTCTACCCCCCAGTCAAAGCACTGTCCTCCTCCTACTCTTCCCCTTCTCCTCCTCCTCCTCCTCCTCCTCCTCCTCCTCCTCCTCCTCCTCCTCCTCCTCCTCTCCTCCTCCTCCTCCTCCTCCTTTTCCTCCGCCTCCTTCTAGCTCCACTCCCACTCTGTTCTTCCACTGGTAACCCCTTTGGTTTTCACTGGTAACCCCTTTGGTTTCCACTGGTAACCCCTTTGGTTTTCACTGGTAACCCCTTTGTTTTCACTGGTAACCCCTTTGGGTTTCACTGGTAACCCCTTTGGTTTTCACTGGTAACCCTTTTGGTTTTCACTGGTTAATCCCCTTTGGGTTTTCACCGGCTATCCCTTGGTTTTCACCGGTTCCCCTTTGGTTTTCACTGGTAATCCCTTTGGTTTTGGCAACTCCTTTGGTTTTACAAAAAAATACACATATATATATATATCCATGTTATACCTGGACGGTACAGAAGAGAGACAATGGGATTTGAATGTAACTTGTCTGGTCTGTTTTCATCTTAGTTCTGTCCGACATTTTATTCTGTCTGCCAAATTTCTGTTGTTTGTTCGTTTCTTCCTTTGTTTGCTTGGTTCAATCGTTTGACTGTCATAGTGTCTGTTGGGAGAGGGTTTTTGCGCGTGTTGGAAGTGTGGGAGGACATCTCATTTGGATGTCACTGTATCATTTTCTTCTGTAAATGTGTTCGAGGTGATGTGTCTCTCTCTCTCTCTCTCTCTCTCTCTCTCTCTCTCTCTCTCTCTCTCTCTCTCTCTCTCTCTCTCAGAGACAGAGAGAGGAGAGAGAGGAGAAAGAAATGAAAAACGCAAGACCGCGCATTAATCAATCATAATACAAACTAATCTGTTTTGCTGACGCAATCGATATGCCAAAGTGCTTTTGCACTCCGTCTTATTTTGTACCAACGGTTCCCCACACACATTTCGGACCACGTTCCACCTCGTCATCCGCCCCCCCCCCCCCTCCCTCCCTTCCCTCCCTCCCTCTCTCTCTCTCTCTCTCTCTCTCTCTCTCTCTCCTCTCTCGTAAATGTCTCTAATACACACACCCCGACTCCTGAGAATCCATTTTCCTTCCTAAACCTTCCATTTCCCCAAACAAGGACACTGTGACCATTCCTCCTTGTTCCCCTTCCCTCTTCGCCTATCTCCGCTCCCAATTTTTTCACATCCGTCTACACCTTTCAGTCTACATTGAAAAAGACAAATGCGATCCATGTGTGTTGTAGGGGTAGAATCGAATGAATACAATGGGATGAGGGGAATAGATGTCTGGTTTAGTTTTCGTTGAGTTCCCTTCAGCCCTCCTCCTTCATTCTTGTTGTTTGTTCTTAATCGGGATCGTGGTCTCTTGGGTGACTCCTGTGAGTAGAATGAAGGAAAAAGAATCAAAAAAGTAGAAAAAAAAAGAGCGTTGTCAACCATATGATAATCCCAGTCTGACCAATCTCCTTTCCTAACATAATGAATATGCCAAAGTCTTTTCATGATCCTCCCTCTTCCTTCGTCTAACCCCTCTCCGCTCTGTGCTGCTGCCTATCATCTGTTTGTTGACAAATGCGATGGATAAATCATAAGAATGCCGGAACAGAAGCGAGACAAGCGATTTGGAATATAACTATGTGGTGTCCGTTTTTTTGATCTTTGGGTGTTTTTTTTTCTGATCTTTTTGTCCTTTCTTTGTTGCTTTGTTTGGCTGACCGTGATATCCGTTGGGAGAGAAGGGAATTTTGCTGGCCGCGTCAGAATTTGGAAAGGATCTCATTTAATTCACTGTGAACTATATTCATTCTGACTCAAATCTCTCTCTGCCCTCTCTCCTATCTCTTGTCTCACCTCTCCAGGTTCTCTCCGCTCCGTCAGTTCTCTCTCCCCTCTCTCTCTCTCTCCATACCCGCTAACGGTAACCAGACACACGATTCAGGGCCAGAGCTGGAGAGGAACCAAACGGCTCGGTGCCAGAGGGATTGGGGGAGGGGGGGGGGGTTTAAGAGAGAGTAAGAGAAGATCGATCTGCTACAAGCACACTAACACTACCAGAGCGACAACACACAGCCAAAAAACTGTCGTAGGCCATGAGCTGGCCTATACCCCCCCCTTCCCCCCCCCCCCCCCCCCCCCCTAGGGATTTTTGTACATGATAATGGCTCAATGGCTCTGTCCACGGTTTACATCGTACTGACATTGTCTCTTTACAATTGGCTGTTTTAATAAGAAAAAAAGGACAATTTCTACAAATTCAACCATTTTATCAGTTTGATAGCATTCTAATTCGGGTTTCTGTAGTGTGTTGCAGTGATCTCACCTGCATCCAGTTATGGCAGATGAGAAACCTCTGACACTGAAATCCATCAAGGCTTCCGGAAAGAAAACGAAGACTGTGGGTCCAGTCTGCATCATTCACTTTCAGCAGAATAAAAGAGACTGCAAAGTAAGACAGCTTTCTGAGTGTGGCTTCAGGAAAATCAAAGAGGCAGCTGAGGTCAGAAAAAAAACATGGCAGTGAAAGTGAAATGGTTGACTGACATTTGTTCCCAGATACCAGATGAATACATTCCGCATCAACAGGGTTATCACGGTGGTGTTACACTAATTTTACAAATATCTCCAGACTTTTGAAACGAAAGCATCCACCCGAGGAGGGAGAACCAAGTTCCCTCAAAGAAACCAAGAGCAACAACCCAACGGCGACCAGAGTGTCGTTGCCTGCTGACAAATGCCTTTTTTGTGATAAGAATCGTATTACAAAGAAAAGATATGTTGAAAGGTTGGTCAAATGTGTCACAAAACAGCTGAGGACTCTATTAAAGAAGCAGCCCAGAGAAAACAAGACCAAAACATTCTTTTGAAGGTGCAAGACATTGACTTGGTTGCTCGAGAAGCACATTATCACAGCTCTTGTCGTAAAGATTACACTAGAGAGGATGATAGGAACCAGAGAACCATCAAAGATTTCAAAACCATTTGAACAGCAAGCTGCACACAAAGCTGCATTCTACCATATTGTTCAATATGTGAAGGACAGCATTATTGAAGGAAGCAATGTAGAACGGATGACCATGTTAAGAGAAAATATCGGCAATACATGCTTGAAAATACACCCCAGCATTACAATGAAAATTACAGAACAGCAAGCTAAAGTCCAAGCTGGAAAAAGAATTCGGCAACCAAATACAGTTCTGGCAACCTAATTACAGAAGTGAACTCGTCTATTCATCAGTTGTTCCCAAAGGTCAAGTAGTTGAGACAGCGTTTGAGACTGCTGCCTCTGATTCCAAGAGGCTGGAGGAAGCAGCTCTAGTTCTCCGCAGGATCATTCACTGTGCTCAGCGAGAAGCCCGGCCAATGCCCTGGCCTCCCTCAGCCAGTTTTCTGCTGAGTGATGCTATCAGTCCACCACCTTACCTCCAAGAGTTTATTTCAGTACTCATTACAGGAAAGAAAGGGCAGGAGTCATCAGAAAGAAATCAAAGATTGGCCAAGTCCTTTTCCCAAGACCTTTGTCAGGCTGCATCAAGAGGTCAGTGGCTGATGCCAAAGCATCTTCTTCTTGGCATGACACTTCGGCACTTCACAGGGAGTGCTGAAGTGATCACTCTGATCCATCGCTTCGGAAACTGTGCTTCCTACTCGTGCATCTTAGAGCTGGAAACAGCAATCTGCAAGGACATTGATGACAGAGAGACAGTTCTTCCCCAATCAATCAGACCAGACAGGAATGTGGTCACACATCTGTGTTGGACATTTTGATTTGAATGAAGAGACCCCATCTGGCGCAGGCACAACACACACTGCTCATGGACTGATTATTCAGGAGGTTGCAGAGGGCAGTGCAGATGCCTTGGCTGAAATTCCTGCTTCTTTACCTAGAACTAAAGATCGATCAGTCGCAAGCAGATCAACAGTGCTTGAGCCGTGCTTTGCAAAGAGCAAATGGGAACCGAATTTAGCAGTTACACTGACAGAAGCACCTCACATGGAAGAATCTGTAAAGTCATCTGACATTCTGTGGATGTGCAGCAGGGCTCTGGCCAAGGATAGTGCACAGACAGTTCCATCTTGGGCTGGATGGGTTTCTCTCTCACAGCAAGCAGTGCACAAAGCAGCTCCAACGAATCAACAGTGGAGTATATGCCTCCTGTCTTCGCTCCTATCACTGACAATGCAACAGTGCAGCAGATCTTGCGCATATCGCAAGAAACTTCCAAGCAGGTGGGCCAGCAGTATACCACAGTGACATTTGACCTGGTGGTGGCAAAGAAAGCCTATTCCATTGTGTGGCAGAACCCACAAGAGTTTGGTAACATCATCATCAGAATGGGCGCATTCCACCTCACTTGTGCCTACAAGTGTGCTTTGGGGAAAAAGCCTGAGGTGCAGTGGTTTCGAAGAAATTCTTGTTGAGTCAGGTGTTTTGTGCCAGTGGGTCAATAGAGAAAGTCATGACTGGCAAGCACTACAACAGAGCTCTTAGAGTTCACAAACTTGTCTTGGAAGCTCTTGAACGTCTTCTTCTACAGGCATTTGAATCGTCAGAGAAGGACTTTTTGATGAAGAAGCAAGAGCAGTGGTTCTACGCCTTTCCATGGATCCATCAGAAGACAGAGTGTCAGAAAGCTCTCACAAATGACACAGCTGCAAAAGGATACTGTCCCGCATGTCACGCTTCAGAAAGCGAGTCAGACAAGGAGAACTTGGAAAAACAGCCCAGTTTGGTTGAACTACATGGACAGAGTTTGGCACATTCTTCAGCTTCAAAGAGCCACCAAAAGAAAACAACTGGACTCTTCACCTTACAACTTTGGAGAACATGTGCAGTCTATTTTTCAGCTATGATCATCAGAACTATGCCAGGTACACAGCAGTGTACTTGCAGTCTATGCTGAATCTGCCTACATCCCATCCTGGAGCAGAACAACTTCTTCAAAACAGCGGATTCACTGTCAACAGACCAGCTGTTCCCTCTTCCAGAAATGCAGTAGACATCACCATCGAACAGACAATAAACCGACATGCCAAGTCACAAAGTGGCATCGTTGGCTTCAGCAGAAACCATGCTGCATACTATAGATGGTGCACGACGACGAGACACGTCAGAGGAAGGTATCAACAGGCTGCACTGGAAATGGCTAACATGGACAGCCAAGACTACTCATCACACAAAGACCTGAGATCATCAGAGATTGTGAAAAGTGATCAGGACACAAACAATGTGATGCAGGCAATCACCAACTTCATCAACCCCTTTGATGTTGTTGACAAGGCTGTGCTCTACTGTCTGTCTTCAGGAGCACCAGCACCAAAAGACGTCGAGGACGACCTTCTCAATGCTGACAAAGTTGGGAAAGAAGCATACCAAGCATTTGTGCAGGAGAGACTTGTGGCAAAAACTAAGAGTTTCAATGACCCAATCAAGAACTCAACCTGAAGACATTTTCAAAGATTGCCCAGTATGTGTTAAAGTTTCATCAGCAAAAGCAAAGAAGTCCAAGCAAGTTACAGCTGAACGAAACGTGTTTTGCCAGCTTGTTCTTCTTGCATTAGAACATCAGGTCAGTCTGGAAAGAGTGCTCAGGTTTCCCCTGGGTCCAATGCCATGGGCGCTAGCAACAGCTGATGGGACTCCTGCAAAGACAGACAAATCCACACTGCTCCACTTCCTGGAAGCTAATTCCCACTGTAATGAAAGACCTGATCAAGCAGCCAATAACTGCGTCATTGATGGAAATGCCCTGTTTCATGCACAGGTAGCTTTGCCAAGTACATTTGGGGAACTGGCTGAGCAACTCGCCAAGGTGCCCACGTGTGGACTTTGTCACAGATTCCTACTTTCCTCGATCAATCAAGAGCATTGAGAGAGCAAGAAGAGGAACAGCAAGGACCCATTTGATCAAAGGATCTTCAACGAAAGTGCCCAGAGAATGGAAAGGGTTCTTATCAAATGATGAGAACAAAATGAATGTCACAAAAATTTTTCCTGAAGGAATGGAAACAAGACAAGTACGCTCCAAAACTCTGTAACAGACAGATCTTCTACTCCTGTGGGGAAACATGAGTTCGTCTCACAAGTGTCAATGGACAGAATACACTCTCAGAAGAAGTGGAGGAGCTGAAGTCCACTCATGAGGAAGCAGATACAAACTCATTCTGCTGCACTGCTTTCATATTGCTGCCAGGTCAGCAAGTGATGCAACAATCACTGTCAGATCTCCAGACACAGATGTGTTTGTTTCTTCTGCTGAAGTTCTCACAGAGCATCAAGCAAAGAATCTTGTTTGACACTGGTGTTGGCAACAAAAGACGACTAATTTATCTGAAAAGAGTGATCACAGAGACTGGGGCTGAAGTCTGTTCTGTGCTTCCGGCATTGCATTCCTTTACAAGGTGTGACACGACCAGTGCTTTTGTGAGAAAGGAAAGCTGGTGGCTCTCAGACTCTTAAAGCAACACCCAGAGTTCCTTGCCACTTTCAGTCAGTTGGGAAAAATCTACTGAAATTCCAGCTCAGTTATTTGCAAAACTTGAGCAATTCACATGCCTTCTGTATGGAGGGAGGTCCGTGACTGATATAAACAAACTGAGGCACCAGAAGTTTCTCGAACGCTTTGGAACTACTCCATCAGTCCTGTTGAACACCTACAACGGAGTGGACATGAGCCTGCTCCCACCATGCAGAGACTCATTGAGAATGCATGTCAAAAGAGCCAACTTCCAGGCGCTTGTCTGGAATGAAGCAGACAAGGCAACTGCAGCCATTCGTCAAGCAGACGGCAATGGTTGGCATGTTGTGGATAAGAAACTGGAAATCCAGTGGACAGATGGCTTTTTCATGCCACAAGAAAACTAGTGGAAATCCTAGTGGAGCAGCCCCAGCAGGAAGAGGGTGATGAAGAGTTCCCCGACTCGGAAGCTCTTGATGACTTCATCTTTGAAGCTGATAGTTAGAGTTGATTCAGCCGCCTGAAATTCAGTGCAGTCAGGATGAGAAATCTTTGTGTGATACTGACAATAACAGCAACTGCTAATGATCTATGGTGTGACACAAAAGTTTGTTAATCAATAATATTGGTCAAGTTGTTTTTTCTTAAGTTAACTGATTCTCATACCTTGTATACTAGCTGTGTGGCACGACATTCCGTGCTTATGTATCATATTAATTCATCATTGAATGCAAATTTTGATTATATTGCTGAAAAGGAATCATGTTAGTTTTTATGATAAACTGATCACTTCTGTTTTTTATTTTTTAAAGGTGCTTCGTATGTGTTGTATTTTGCGCCGCGTAACGTAGGTTTCTCGTGCATTATATCTCTCAACCTTAAACGCAGAGTCTTTCATCTTGCAGACAAGCAGAAATTGAAAAGGCATATAGTGAGCTACCTAAAACACACTGTCTTCAAAAATCGCTGGGGGGGGGGGGGGGGGGGGGGGTTTCCCTACTGGGCCCACGGCCTATCAGGTTTTTCCTAACCACTGCCATCACAGGTGACATGGCCTACTGAGGTATAAACGATGCAAAGAGTCAGGCAAGACCTGTCTAAAACCACACCTGTACCACCAGAGTAACAACTACTAACTGACCTTTTTTGCACTGAATTAGACCCAAAAAATGTGGGGTTTTTTTTTTTTTTACCAAAGTGGGTGTGCCTACACCCGTGCATTGTCATAGCGGACACATAACGGTTATTTATTGCTGAATGATGTGGGTGTGTGCATACCCATACCTCTTGACAGAGAAATTGATGCACAAACTGTTGTATGTAGTGTGAGTGTTTGAATATACATTCACTTCTTTTATGAAATGCTTTTTATAAAAACCGGGGGGCTCTCATACCTAAATTAAATTTTGTTTCGTTTGTCTCTGTCTGTCTGTCTGCCTGTCTGTATGACTGTCTGTCTGTCTGTCTGTCTGTCTCCTGTCTGTCTGTCTCTCTCTCTCTCCTCTCTCTCTCTCTCTCTCTCTCTCTCTCTCTCTCTCTCTCTCTCCTCTCCACGTGTGTGCGTGCGTGTGTGTGTGTGTGTGTGTGTGTGTGTGTGTGTGTGTGTGTGTCCACCAGGAAGTTGCACGTGCAAGTTCTGATCCTGTGAACGCATGTCTGAGTGCACAAGCACCCATGCCATTCTCAAAAGGTTAAAATGGCGGCTAAAAGTTTTATTTGTTTGTTTGTTGGTTTGTTTTTTCTGTTGAAAGCGGCTTCAGCAGTATTTGTAACAGCAAATTGGTTCCTTTGGCGCTGAACCTGCCGCGGATGTTAGAATTTATGATCAGCGGTGATGGTTTATTGTTGTTGTTGATGCTGCTGTCGTTGTGGTGGTGGCGGCGGCGGCGGTGGTGGTGGTGGTGGTGGTAGTTGTGGTGGTGGTGGTGGTGGTAGTGCTGTTGGTGGTGGTGTTGTTTGTTGTTGTTGTTTATTTTTCGAGTCAAACTTGCAGCTTGCAAGGATAAAGCCACTGAGCGGACAACTTGCCCTGCATGTGTGTGAGTGAGTGTGTGTGAGTGTGTATGTGTGGTATGTGTGTGTGTGTGTGTGTGTGTGTGTGTGTGTGTGTGTGTGTGTGTGTGTGTGTGTGTGTGTGTGAGAGAGAGACAAAGAGAGAAAGAGACAGACAGACAAACATACAAACACAGACAGACAGACAGACACACAGAGAGACAGACAAAAGATAGACAGACAGACATAGATAGACAGACAGACAGATAGACACAATCTAAGATTAATGAAAACAAAAGAGTGATGATTCATACTATCATAAAGAGAAAAAAACATTAAAACTTATGTCACACACACACATACACACACACACACTCTCTCTCTCTCTCTCTCTCTCTCTCTCTCTCTCTCTCTCTCTCTCTCTCTCTCTCTCTCTCTCTCTCTCCTGCAGAAAAAAAAAAAACGACATGTAAGAAGCATCAATCACCTTAACAGCATCTCTCCACAGTCTGTGGAGGAATGAACGGGGATTCGGGATGCAGACATGTTCAAGTACTCAGGCGTACATTCATATTCCACATTCTTGATCGTGGAAGATTGGTTTTTCGAGTCAGTGAGGAACAGGAGGTCAAGGTGCTGTCGAGGGCACAGAGAGATGGGGAAGGTGGGGGGGGGGGGGGGGGGGGGCACGAAAAAAAAGAGAGAGTGACAGAGAGAGAGAGACAGAGACTCTTGACTCTTGACTCCTGACGCGCGCTTTCACGCCGCGCCATTTATTGTGGGGCCCTCGGCCCGTCCACAGGAGTACGCAACATACATTTCAACATGACGAAAAATTTGGTTGAAACGTTGATTGTAACATATTTTGTTTTCTGATTACAATTTCTATTCTTCCTATATCGCCAGTATTACTATTACATATGGGTTTCTCTGGTTTTTAAGGCATAGAAGATATACGTTGCAATATCTCTTACGGTTTCAGTGTTATCGTTTTGTAGCAGACTTTCCCGTGTGACTGCGTTTCTGTTACTAAAGTGTTTGAAAATGTATTTTGTTCGTAACTGCCTGTAATTTGGACACCACATTAAGAAGTGCATTACTGTTTCTACTGTTGGGCAGAAGGGGCATGTTGTTATAGCTTGATTGTCTATATATTTTTTTTATTGCCATGCAGTTCGTTTATTCATTCATAATCGTAGACAGAGAGAGAGAGAGAGAGAGAGAGAGAGAGAGAGAGAGAGAGAGAGAGAGTCAACATTCGTTATTGTTATGTGGGGAAATGCTATAATCTTTTAGAAAAAAGACACGAAAGCTCGTGTGGGTTATAATGTAAATCGGCACACCTCTTACAGCATGTCTTTGTTGAACGTTTTTCCAAGGGAAATTTCCAGTTTGTGTTTTAGACTTAAATATATTCATTAAAATGTAAATATGTTGATACTGCAAAATGCATATGTGGGGAAAAGACTTTTGACATTTCATGTACTATTTAACTGTCCCCCTATGCGGCAATATCTACCCAATTTTCAGTTACCAAATAATCCTACAATTGATGATTTTAAGACTCTGACTTCAAATCATCCATTTTTGGCTAATGTATCAAAATATTTACTTCGCAGTCCTATCGGTACATTAGTATGAGATTTCAGTATTTTTTGAAGCAAACATTGTTTATGCTGTTCATGTTCACTGATTTAAGCTTTATTTTACATAATGTTGCATACATAAAACACACTAATTGACACGGATGAACGGCTCATGTGTACACGAGCAAAGTGTGCAGATGATGAGTACTCCGGCAAAACACATCCACAGCATGAGTACGCCATCTCTTTCACATACTGATTCTAGCATACTCTGACGTAGCCTGTCAGTCATGGCAGTAGTTTATTTTGAAACAGTAACACTTCTAAACAGCGACAGTCACTTTGGGAAGATAAATGAACAGTATGTTGTGGATGATACAGGGATAACATGCATCTGGACATAGGCATCAATAAGATTTTTTGTTATACTGCATAACTTTATAACTAGTGTGAGTGTGCAAAGTATGTTTAACAATTTTCGTCGTGTGATGCTGAGCTTCGGTGGCATTTCAGCTCCGGTGGTAGCCAGTTCCAGAGAAGAGGACCAGAATAGTAAAGACTTGTGTTAACTATGTCAATTCTAGGTATCGGAACCTGAAATTCGTCAAATTCCTTGTGATCACGCTGAATTGGATGTGAGTAGCTTGCGGGGCTAGAGAGAGAGAGAGAGAGAGAGAGAGAGAGAGAGAGAGAGACAGACAGACAGACAAACAGACAGACAGACACAGAGAGACTGACACCGACAAACAGACACAGACTGACACACACACACACACACACACACACACACACACACACACACACACACACACACACACAAGCTCGCACGCGCGCATGCACGCACGCACACACACATACACCGCGCGCGCGCGCGCTTGGACGGACGGACGGACGTCGGGACAGACGGACCAAGGGATATAGAGCGAGATTTTAAGCGTACCATTGTACTGTTGACCTATTCCAATTAGGTTACAATTGAGAGAGAGAGAGAGAGAGAGAGAGAGAGAGAGAGAGAGAGAGAGAGAGAGAGAGAGAGAGAGAGAGAGAACGTACTACCGTTGACCTATTCTAATAAGGTTGATCAGACGCGTGGCCTGTGAAATAAAACTGATCCAAGCAGGAAATCTGAACACTGAAAAGACAATAGCTTCCATTCATTTGTCTTGAAATGGCCACGGGTTTGGGCGAGCGAGTAGCTCTTACCCTTTTATGACGGACAATATTGATGACGCACACCTCATCAGTCTTTCTACCAGAAAAAACTGCGATGTCTGCAGTCAGCGTTTCATTGTTTTTCCCGTATATGTTATCATTCCGCCCACTTTAACCAACTTTCCAAGGGCAAAAAAAAAAAAATGTTTCTTAAGTTGCTCTTCTTCTTTTTCTTCTTTTCTTCTTTTTCTTCTTCTTCTTCTTCTTCTTCTTCTTCTTCTACTACTACTGCTGCTGCTGCTGCTGCTGCTGTTTGCTGCTGCTGCTGTTGCTGCTGTTACTATTACTAATACTGCTACTGCAGCTGCTGCTGCTGCCACTACTACTTCTACTATTACTACAACTACTACTACTACAACTATTATTATTACCACTGCTGCTGCTGCTGCTGCTGCTGCCACTACTCTACTACTACTACTACTACTACTACTACTACTACTACTATTTTTCGTTCTTCTTCTTGTTCCTTCCTCTTCTCTTCTTCTTCTTCTTCTCTTCTTCTTCTTCTTCTTCTCCTCCTCCTCCTCCCCCACCTCTTCCCCATTCTCTTGATTTCTTCTTTTTCTTCTTCTCTTCTCGCTTCCTTCCTAATTCTTCTTCTTCTTCTTCTTGTTCTCCCCCTCCTCCTCCTCCTCCTTCTCCTCCTCCTCCTCCTCGTCCTCCTCTTCCTTCTCCTCCTTTTTCTCCTCCTCCTCCCTTCTCTTTTCACTTATTCTGTTTCTTCTTCTTCTTCTTCTTCGTCAATGTCGTTGTCGTCGTCGTCATTATCTGTATACCATAATATACCTTGTAAGCGCCTATATCCATTTCGATCATAGTGACGCCAAAGACATTTACACCATTTGCCGGAACTCTCTCTGTCTCTGTCTCTGCCTCAGTCTGTCTGTCTGTCTGTCTGTCTGTCTGTCTCTCTCTCTCTCTCTCTCTCTCTCTCTCTCTCTCTCTCTCTCTCTCTCTCAAATCCAAACTGGGAGGTGCGCGTGTACAAGAACAAGGCACCGACAAGGCAGTTGACGGTAATAGGCACGTTGATTGTGCTGGTGATTTCAGCAGTAAAAAGGACAGTATCAACTAAAACGAACATACATTCTTGCACTGTGGTTTCTACAGCCAGGCTGGTACTCGCTGGTACTGGAAGCGACGACACCCGTGATATTTTCTGTTCTCAGAGGCCACGACACCCGTAATACTCTCTGGTATTGGAAACAACAATACCCGCACGGGATATGATTTGGTGCTACACCATACGCTCATGTGCTGGTGCCTGCCTGTATGCCCTAATCAAAGAGGGAGAGGATTAAGTACCCACACCTTTGTCTATCCTACAGTTCCGGTGTGCATTTTGAAAGGCACTCATCACTTCCTGTTGATCTGATTGGCTCCCTGTCCTGACTTCCTGTTCTCGGATTGGCTGTCAGTTTGCCATACTTTGCATCCGGTGGGTGTCAAACCATCAAGTTTGGAGCCCACACAATATTATAGTGCGTGAGTCGGCACAGACTTCATACAGGCAGTTGGCTGACCTCGCCGAACAGCGGAAAACGACAAGCAACGGAAAACAGCAAACAGCATGTGCGGTTAACCTGAGTTCCAGCTCAGACAACTGATTCATCCTCTCGCGGCGTACGGTGACCGGAAATGTTTTGTGACCTGTCTGAGCACGACGGGACTTCAACAAACTGTGAACAGTGAGAAAGCGAGGTGAGAGACGTATCTTGTCACCTCTTGAACTGTGATACGTTAATACTTACACACACACACACACACACACACACACACACACACTCACTCACTCACTCACACACACTCACTCATACACGCACGCATTCATGCACGCACGCATGCACGCACTTAAAAACCCACATAAACTTAATGGATACACGCAGCGGTGTAATCTAAATCTGACAACCGGTCTGTGTTGTGACACGATCTGGCCCCGCCGCAGCCCCGGCACCGGCAATCCACAGGCACCAGTCAATGTCAAGTCGTCAAGAGGCAACCCACCGGAGGAGACACTGCACTGCTGCCGAGTCACTTCAGTGGTGTTCAGTGGCGCCTGTTCTGATCTAACATACGCAGGACACCACCTACTAAGCCCCCTACTGACGACAATAATTGCTTAGTCGCGGAGCCGCGTGAGTGAGCTCTCCCTCCCGGAGGGCGCCACCACGTCCGTCCAACGACAGCCCCCATGGACTCGCCGATACCGGTGACCCCGACGGAACCAAACCAAGGCCACAGACGTGAGAGGACATCGAAACTGAGGTCACCATGAGAGCAGGGCATGAAGGGCCACAGAATTTGAGACTTTTTTTTATGCTGATCGATGAGAATGAGGATGATTATGATGATGCTACGGATTTCCATTTCGGTCTGAGACTACATGACAGGGCTGTACTCTACGCTTCCTTTCATAATATATCCCGGCGTCAACCAGGCCCGAGAGATACAGAGACACCTGCAGTGTGGTCAGGAAATTTGAGCAACACTCTCAGAAACGCATCCATTAAGTGGATGAAACTCGACTGTGTGGTCCCAGTCTTCCCAATTGAGTCCGCAGCAAACTCAACTCGGAACGCGTTCGGGTTTTGCGTCCTCACAAGAGACTGGAAGTCAAGCGAGACGAAAACTTTGGCTTTCATAGTTTGTTCTTTCAGTATTCAAACACTGCTCGTACAGATTCCCTCAGTATGACTTGATCGATTTTGTCCAGTTCCATTGTTTGGACGACTGATGCGTTTGACCGTTCCACGCCGTCAGAGTGTTGCCCTTGCGACGATTGATCTTCTAGAGACAAAAGAAGCCATGGTGCTCCGTGGTGGCTTTTCTCTGTTAACAGTACACACCATCCCCTTTGTCTGCTCCCAGACAACACGATGCATCAATCATCCATTCACCACTAAATGCTGATCTCTAAGAACAATGTCAAATCATTATCATCCATCCTTTCATAAGCGAATTCCTGTTGTATTCACTGTCGTCTCCCAGTGTAGTACAGAGAACTGGTCACTGATGGCAGCGAGTTATCGCATGTTTAAAGCCATCTCGATGGATATTGTCTGTACATGGGAATTTCTCGTTTTAAAACTGACGTCCACAGGGAAAGTGTGCAGGGAATCGACTCCCGTGGCTCTGTGGGCGTGCAGTTATGTGGAATCATGGATAACAAAGCGAAACTGCCGACTTTTTGATTCCAGTCTCTCAAGTGATGGCATATTGCTTCTTACTCCCACCCATACAGGTTCTTGAAAACACACAAAAAAAAGGAACATCTCGTTTCACACGCTTCTCTGCTTTCATACTTCAAAAGTCCGGTACAGTAGTAATGCGGCGTATGCCAGTATTTAACTCTCTTTGTCAAACTATTGTTTAACTCTGTCAAACTGCTGTTTAACTTTCTTTGTCAAACTACTGTCGAACTTTCTTTGTCAAACTACTGTTGAAACTTCTTTTTGTCAAACTGCAAGAACAAGCCGTAAGCGGTCGTGGTAGAGCAAAAAAAAAAAAAAAAAGTTGTTGAAGATACCAACCGGACAGATCGTTTCACGCCTCTCTGATTCATACTTCAATTCCACTAGTGTGGTAACGCAGCGCCTGCGACTTTCTACTTTCTGTTTCAAACTGCCCAGTCATTTGAACTGGGCCGAGAGAAGTTGACTGTGCTGGTCACAGCAGGTGGAGAAAGGACAGCTGTCGCTTCCCGTGTTCTTTTAAAGTGGAGAGTTGTGAACATGAGTGAACAAAAGACCTGTAACCCGCTTTATGTGGACCTACTTCCTAGGGTCACCACTGAACAAGATCAGTTTCCAATGGTTAGTCTGTCACTCACTTGGTATTCTTCATGTCAATCATTAGTTCACCGCTGAAACAAGATCAGTTTCCAATGGTTAGTCTGTCACTCACTTGGTATTCTTCATGTCAATCATTAGTTCACCACTGAACACAAGATCAGTTTCCAATGGTTAGTCTGTCACTCACTTGGTATTCTTCATGTCAATCATTAGTTCACCACTGAACAAGATCAGTTTCCAATGGTTAGTCTGTCACTCACTTGGTTCTTCTTCATGTCAATCATTATCACCACTGAACAAGATTATATTCCCAATGGTCATTCACAGTCCAGTGCAGTCTTGCCCGGCGTTAGTTTGTCCTGAGCTCTGTGTTTCCGTTCCCTGAGCACAACTTTCAGCTGTTGTTGTTGTCGTTGTTGTTGTTTTTTTTCACAGTTCTATTGAAATCCATCTGACGAACTTTCCTCTGTGCGGTCCCCCATGAATAGTTTACACCAGTTACAGTGTTAACCATCTGCATTTCACAGCAAAAGCTTAGAGAGTATGAAAAACACTCCAAATAAGTCCTCCAAATAACAAGAATGTTATTAATTTCTGTCATCTGCGAATCTGCCGAAAGCTAACTCCAAACCTAACTGTAACCTGACCTTAATCCTGCCCGTATCCTAGCTGACTGACAACCCTTACTCTAACCCCAAACTGTTAAGAAAACGTTTTGTTTGAATTGAAATCATCCTGCTGTAACTGAATCTGTAAAGTCACCTCCCTTAACCATGACGTTTCTACTGAGCCTAAAAATTGAGTGTTTTTCCTGTTGTAGAAAGCGTTGAATCAGCATTATCTCAAATTTCAGATCTAGTATCACAATCTGAGCTAGTTTCATCGCTAGCTTAACTCTGATCCAGTCTAGCGTAATCGTTTCAAAACGGAAATTCTCACATACCGGAAACACTCGCAAAGTTTTTGTTCAGCTGGCCTTCACAAAATAACAACACTTCCAGTGGAATTTTCATTAGCCTTCACAAAATAACAACACTTTCGACGGAATTTTTCATTGGCCTTCACAAAATAATAAAACGTCCAATGTAATTTGTCATTGGCCTTCACAAAATAACAACACTTCCAACGGAATTTTTTCATTAGCCTTCACAAAATAACAACACTTCCGATGGAATTTTTCATTAGCCTTCACAAAATAACAACACTTCCAACGGAATTTTTCATTAGCCTTCACAAAATAACAACACTTCCAACGGAATTTTTCATTAGCCTTCACAAAATAACAACTTTCAATGTAATTTTTCATTGGCCTTCACAAAATAACAACACTTCCAATGTAATTTTTCATTGGCCTTCACAAAATGACAACATTCCGATGGAATTTTTCATTAACCTCCACAAAATAACAACACTTCCGATGGAATTTTTCATTAGGCTTCACAAAATAACACTTCCGATGGAATTTTTACATTAACCTTCACAAAATAGCAACGCTTCCGATGGAATTTTTCATTAGCCTTCACAAAATAACAACACTTCCAATGGAATTTTTCATTAGCCTTCACAAAATCACAACACTTCCAACGGAATTTTTCATTAGCCTTCACAAAATAACAACACTTCCAACGGAATTTTTCATTTAAAAGAGATCTTTACCTTGCTCTCCCATCATCACAAAAACAAGAAAATCGCTGATGATTAGATCTGAGTGCTGCTTGTTTTCTTTCACAGAACGTGTTGCATTTGATTCCGTTGTCCAGAGTTTGTCCCACCACCACCAACGATTGTAAAAAAAATACGTACAGCTGATGGCGAGTTCAGTGAACAACATCATGACACGTTTAACGATGATTTGGCGCGAGGGTGTTGGATAACAAGCAGCCAGGTGTGAACAGCGGTGACAGACCATGATTCTTGTTCTATCTGCTCGACGACAAATTTCACCACTACGCAGATATGAATTTTAGCCTAATGCCACGGTAGAGTGAGCTGTTTTCGCCTGTCACGGAATTAAAGTTCACACCTTTACCCACCAGTTTCTCCCCCCCCCCCCCCCTTCCCACCATCTCCATGTTGTCCTGCTCTCCCCCCACCCCCACCCCCCCACCCCCACCTTCTCCACGCCATCGCTGACTTTCTGTCTCTCCCCCCCCCCTTCCCTACCGCCTCCATTCCGCTCCCCTCCCCCCCCCCCCCCCCCCCCCCCCCTCTCCCCCACACCCCGCTCTTCACCTCATCGCTCCCTCTTTGTGTCGCCTTGTTCTTTTCGTATTTCTTTATGTGCAGTTTCTTTTTGTATACATCTCTGTCATAGTATACTATGAAATCCTGGTTCTGTTGGTATATCTTTATGTGGGGTTTCTTTTTATGTACATGTGCGTTATACTATACTATGAAATTCTTCTTTTCGTATTTCTTTATTTGCAGTTTCTTTTTTTTATATACGTGCACGCTATACTATACTACGACATCCTGGCACTTTTGGTATTTCTTTATGTGCAATTTCTGTTTAAATAGGTATACATGATACTATACTATGAAATCCTCGCTCTTTTGGTATTTTTATGGGCAGTTTCTGTTTAATCCGTATACAATATACATAGTATTAAATTCTGGTCCTTTTGGTATTTCTTTATGTGCTTTTCTAAACTATGTATACGTTGTACTTTACTATGAAGTGCCATTTTTTATTCTATTATCATAGCGTGCATAAAGTGTAGTAGAAGAACAAGAAGAAGAAAGAAGAAGAAGAAGAAGAAGAAGTACAGAACAAGAATAAGAACACAAAGAAGAACAAGTAGAACAAGAACAAGAACAAGACAATCATCAAGAAGAACAAGAACAAGAACAATAAGAACAAAAAAACAATAAGAACAAGAACAGGAAGAAAAAAACAAGCAAAAAAAAAAAAAGGAAAAAAAACAAGAAAAAAGAAAACAAGAAGAATAAGAACAAGAAGAACAAACAGAAGAACAAGAACAAGAAAAAAACAAGAATTAATGCGAGCGAAACACGAAGAAGTGCTTTCTGTTCCCCTTTAGAGAGATAAACATCGCTGGACTCTTTACATGAGAACAACTTGGAACAACTCGCAGTACAGGGTCAAACGTGCTTGAGGAATCGTAGTAATGCAGAGAGAGAGAGAGAGAGAGAGAGAGAGAGAGAGAGAGACAGAGAGAGAGACCGACAGACCGACAGACAGACAAAGAGACAGAGAGACAGAGAGAGAGAGACAGACAGACCGACAGACCGACAGAGACAGACAGACAGACAGAGAGACAGACGAGAGACAGAAGAGAGAGAGAGAAAGAGAGTAGAGTACAGAAAAGATAAAGAGAGAGAGAAACTAGAACATAGAGAGAAGAGGCAGAAGAAACTGACAGAGAGTAAAATGAGAGAGAGAGAGAGAGAGAGGCAGAGAAAGAGAGAGAGTAGAGAGAGAGAGAGAGAGAGAGAGAGAGCGACACAGAGAGAGAGAGACAGCGACACAGAGAGAGAGAGAGAGAGAGAGAGAGAGAGAGAGAGAGAGAGAGAGAGAGACGCAGCTTCCTTCAGTTATTCTCTGCTGGCAGGAAGGAAGTCCTGCGGCCGGTGGTGACTGCCCTTCAGAAGGGAAAAAAAAAAAAACAAAAAACAATGTAAATCAGAACAAGGTGGTTTTCTGGAATGTGCTGATGAGGAAAATATTTTGTAAACAAACATTGTTCTTCCTGTGCATTTCATTTTACACACTACGGTTTTCACAAATATTCTATGACGTCACTGACGTGCACGATTGTCTTCTGGAAATGTTGAAAATGCTGAAGTTGTGACAAGCGAACTGAGAGAGAGAGAGAGAGAGAGAGAGAGAGAGAGAGAGAGGGAGGGAGGGGGGAA
>JADBJO010000534.1:135000-137500 GCA_016801955.1 Conus betulinus | reverse complement strand
GTTTGTTCGTTTGTTTCCCGGAGTTCATGAGTTGAAAACGTGTTCTGCACAGCCAGATGATGGTCGTCATCAGAGCAGCTACTTCACATGGTTGAAATGCCTCGTATACTTGGTTACTAGGAAGTAGACACGAAGTTTTGGATGATTAACGTTTTCCGAAGAGGAAACGACATGCTGGAGTGGTTCGCTCATCCTGTGTTTTCGCAGGGGAAAAAACTTCTCTAAGTTCACTCTTTTATGAATACCGAGACGCAGTTTAGTTCCTGGCCCTATTCCGATGTACCGTGAAGAAAACTGGTTGGTAGAAACTAGGTAGACAGTAACGAAGACTACCAAGAAGTGCAGGTCTTCATCAGCATGTGTTGTGTGGGAGGTTTCCCCAGATAATACTGACCCCCATCACCATCAGCAACAATGACCTGTGGCACAGAACAGAACAGGTCAGTTCGTTAACCTGCAGATGCTGAAGTAATGAAGACAGGCTGGAATTGGATGGGTCCCATGCTCCTGAAACTCCCCATCAACGTCATCAGCCACCCTTGACCTGCAGTTCCAGTGGGAAAGAAAAGGTCGACCCGGTGCCTTGAAGACAATGGAGGTCACCTGGTGCCGGATGGGCAGGAAGGTTGAGACTGAGATGTCTGGAGAACTGTCGTCTGCAGCCAAGATTCCAGGAGGGGTATCAGGCTCAAGTCTTCGTCAAGCATGCATCAGGCTTAAATTGTTAAAATAAAAAAAAGTATTAGGTTTAAGTTATTAGGCAAAACAGCATCAGGCCTAGGTTTTTCAGTAAAACATAAATCAAGAATAAATAATTAAGTCACACATGCATTAGTTTTAAGTTGTTAAGTGAAATATTTATCAGGTTTATCAAGTTGTTTGGCAAAACATGCATCAATTGTAAGTTGCTCAGTAAAACATAAACAGGCTTAAGGTATTTAGTAAATAAAAAAAAGCATGCATCAGGCCTAACTTACTATGTCAAGCATGGATAAGAACTTAGTGGCGAAGTGGTTAGCGTCGCGGACTCCCGGCTGGAGGTCGTGGGTTCGAATCCCATCACAGTCATGCCCCGACCAGCTCCTACCCAGAGTTGAGTTTGCTGCGGACTCAGTTGGAAGACTGGGACCACACAGTCGAGTTTATCCACTTAATGGATGCGTTTCTGAGAGTGTTGCTCAAATTTCCTGACCAACAACACAGGTGCCTGTATCTCTCAGGCCTGGTTGACGCCGGGATATATTATGAAAGGAAGCGTAGAGTACAGCCCTGTCATGTAGTCTCAGACCGAAATGGAAATCCGTAGCATCATCTTAATCATCCTCATTCTCATCGATCAGCATAAAAAAATGTCTCAAATTCTGTGGCCCTTCATGCCCGGCTCTCATGGTGACCTCAATTTCGATGTCCTCTCCACATCTGCGGTCTTGGTTTGGTTCCGTCGGGGTCACCGGTATCGGCAAGTCCATGGGGGCTGTCGTTGGACGGACGTGGTGGCGCCCACCGGAGGGACAGTTCACTCACGCCGGCTCCGCGACTAAGCAATTATTGTCGTCAGTAGGGGGCTTAGTAGGTGGTGTCCTGCGTATGTTAGATCAGAACAGGCGCCACTGAACACCACTGAAGTGACTCGGCAGCAGTGCAGTGTCTCCCGGGTGGGTTGCCTCTTGACGACTTGAAATTGACTGCTCCCTGTGGATTGTCGGTCCTGGGGCTGCGGGGCCAACCGGGCTGGGGCTGTGGACGGGGTGTCGGAATGAGCGGCGGGTGGGGCACTGCCTCTGAGGTGGCGCAGAGGTTGGGACAGCAAAAAAAAAAAAAAAAAAAAAAAACACTTTAGTTCTTAAGTAAAAGATTATCAGGTTTTATATAGTTCAGTCAGGGTAAGTTCTTAAGTAAAACTTAGTTCTTAAGTAAAACATTAGGCCTATAGATTTAAGCTATGACGTAAAGAGAATGGATCAAGATTACAGTCATTAAGTCAGACATACAGCACGATTACGTTCTTCAGTACTGCATTATCAGAACTAAGTTATTAAGGAACAGATGTATCAGGTTTAAGTCATTAGTCAAACGTGTATCAGGCTTAAGTCATTAAATCAAACATGCATCAGGCTTAAAGTATGAAGTCAAACATGTACGAGACGTAAGTTTATGCGTCAAACATACAAAGCTTTTGCAAAGCTGTACTTTATATTCTTTATTGCGTGTTGCTACAATATTACCAATTCATACACGTGAAGACAGGACGTCCGTTGGTATTTTGCTCAGAAGAGTTATGAATAAATCCTCCCTCAGATACAGATTTGAATGTACACAAGATGCGCTTTGTTTCTACATACGTCAGAGGATTATAGGCCTGTATTATGAAGACGGTGGTGTTTCTTTTATAGGAATATGTACCCTGATTGAACTAAGCATCTGACTCTACCTGACCTACCTGGCTTGGTGTTATGTATAGTATCATTCACAGAGTCCATACTACATCGCTCGTCCCCCG
>JADBJO010000534.1:100000-132500 GCA_016801955.1 Conus betulinus | reverse complement strand
CTTAAAAAGGAAAATCATGCTAATGATATGGATGCATTTGAATGACTATTACTTAGTTAACACACATCTTGCTTCCTAAATAATAATGACTTGCATTAATATGCTCGTGAAGAGCTAAATATGGAAAAACTTACTTTGGGAAGGAGGACCAATTGTAAACTAGCTTCATTTCTTCTTTGATTGTTTTTCAACATGCAGATGTTCAAGCTGCATTTCTGAAAAAAATCAATGAAAGTGTCCCTAAATGTTTGGGGTTTTTTTTTCCCTGAAAACATCAAATAGAAATCACGGGAGTATTGTGTCTAGATGATAAGTGATTTATCCCACCAATGGAAAAAAAATAGAAAGCTATAATTTCGGAACGAATACCGGACTGTTTAAAACTGCTACATAAAGACGATTTTGCTCTTGGTCTGTTTACGATAAACGGGTCGAAACACTGCCGAAATATATGGGTGACGTATGTAATACACTAAATTCCCATTGAAAAAAAAAAATCAATAACAAGGCTGCGAAATGTAAAATAGGGAAAATATGCTTTTCCAAATCCCCATCCTAGCTCCATCACATGCGCCCGTTCCCTCCAGCCTCCGATTATTCCCTTGTTCACCTGTCCTGTCTTCTTCTTCTTCTTCTTCTTCATCTTCTCCTTCTTCTTCTTCTTCTTCTTCTCTCTCTCTCTCTCTCTCTCTCTCTCTCTCTCTCTCTCTCTCTCTCTCTCTCTCTCCATTTTGACCCTGATTAGTGGTCCAATATGTTATGAGAAAATGCTTCTCTCTCTCTCTCTCTCTCTCTCTCTCTCTCTCTCTCTCTCTCTCTCTCTCTCTCTCTCGGGTCATTACTTTTAGCTATGCCTGTCCACATCAATTGAAATCTGAGCTGCTACAACACAAAACCAGACGGCAGGAAGGAAAGTGGAGCCATATACACTAATGATACATTTTGGGGGTTGCTGTCCCGGGTTTCCTCCCTTGATGCAAAACGACGTCTATGTCTCAGCCTGCAGAGAATGCAGGGTCTGGCTTTTGTCCGCCTGCAATAGTGGTTGGTGTATCTGATTTGTACAGCAACATTTCATATTACCGTCAAAAGCCAACTCAAGAAAAAACAAGATGCAAAGCATATAAACGTACTCCCAGTTTATCTTGAATACGCGTGTACATGTCAAGAACATGTTTACTATGAAAATACCCATGATCTACCTAACAGTGTTTAGATCTAAAGCTATTTTCGAATCCGTCAAATGCAGTACTTTCATAGATATTTGTCAAATAAAAAAAAACCGTCAAATCAAACATGCATTATAATGTATTTTGTCACCGAGATATTATAGCCGTTAGTAACGGCTGTTCTGGTAAAATAAAATATCGGGCATCATCCGTGACCCATAATGAACATACCTGCATATTTTCAGAAAGATCGGCGCAGAAGTTTTGTCTGGAGCGAGTGAAACACATTTTGACTACAGACAGACACACACACACACAGACAGCATTTCTTCGTTCCCATTGTAAAATACTCCCTGTTCTATAAAAAAAATAAATAAATAAATAAAAAATGGGAGTTCAAAAATTGCCTAGGTGAACTCACTTGTATAAGGGGAACGGTGGATGGGGTTGGAGGATCAGCAGAGAGTGTACGAGCGAGCTTGCTAGCCGTTCGTTACTTTCACTCGGAAGTTACGAGAAAAAAAAAAAAAAAGTTCACGTATGCTGCGAATAAGTAGAACTGGCCTAATTCGAGCTGGAGCAGGGAAGGCCGTTAACTCTTTCCTCTGACCCAGCTTTCGTCATATACGCGTCATATCGCAGACGGTCTGAATGTTCGTCATCAGCCTCTTTTGACGTCACTCGTGACGTTATAGATATAGATTTGCCCCATTTTTGACAGCGTAATTACAAAATTAAGTTGGTATGAATTTGCTAACTGTTCTTGTGAAGAAAAAAAAGCCAATGAGGCCTTCTCATTTGCAGTTTTTATGCTTCTTCCTTTGCTTAAATCCTCATAAATTACAAATTTTGGTAAGTTATAAGATATGACATTGCACCATTTGTAGATATAGTATTATATTTGGCTTGTCTTTAGTCTTAATAATTATCTCGTCCTTCAACAACAAAAAAACAAACCAACAAAAACAACAAAAACAAACAAACAAACAGGACATAATTATGGCATTTAATACACAATCCGTTAACAAAAGAGGTGGTTGAGAAAAATCTAAGAAAAGCACTGCAGTACATATTTCTTTTCTCTGATATTACCAATAACTAAAGAGGACATAGAAAAAGCAGCCACACTACTAAAAAAAACATTTTAAAAGTCTCGCCTAATTAAATCTGGCTGGAATCACAAAACAAAACAAATAAACCCCAATGGACTTGAAGCAGCAGAAGCATTAATGAAGTGTTGAAAGATCTGCTTCAGAGACTGGCGATAACCGCTCAGCTTCAGTGGATGTATCAAATACTCGAAAAAAAAAAAAAAATATATATATATATACTGGCATCGCTTCCAGTTATGCCAAATCGATCCATGAAAGTGAGCCGTTTTACCTGTAGTTAAGGATACAGGGTGAAGGTGACCAAACCTTGGCGTTTATTGACCACATGTTGAATACGACATCACTTGATTAGCTAGAAAGAGATGGCGGTGAACTGAATCGAGTCAGATGGAGGGAAACATTCTTGCTTGCTTGCTGGATCTAGTTTTTGAAAGCAGTGACCACGACGATCATGATTGTAATTTATTGAAGCTCACCATAGTACAAAGTACAGCACTGAAAGTCTTTTCAGTGCCATGAATTATTAGTTCGAGCCAGACGTGTTCAAGCCAAAAAGCAGATCGAGGTAAAAGATGGAGATGAACATTTTCTTGTGTGTGTCTGTTTAGTGCATGGGCAGATTTTGACACGATCTTATAAGCAGGAAAAAAAAATACACAATCGTCTTTCTTGATTGCTGTGGATTTTTGCTACTCATCCACGAAGTGGGCTCTGTTCTAATGAACTCGTCAACTGCAAAGTGTAAATCGATCTTACATTTGGGCAGTCATTCAGTAAAGTTTATCAACAGAAATGGTGGACATGATAAAAAAATGTGAAAACACATTGATGCACCCTTAAATAAATGGTTTTAGTCTAAATATTAAGATTCATTAGCCTACAAGTTTTGTAACTGTAACACGTAATGTTGCAATGAATAGCATATAGTGTGTATTTGCGAATTAAGTGTGTGTGTGTCTGTGTGTGTGTGTGTGTGTGTGTGTGTGTGTGTGTGTGTGTGTGTGTGTGTGTGTGTGTGTGTGTGTGTGTGTGCGTGAGAGAGAGAGAGAGAGAGAGAGAGAGAGAGAGAGGAGAGAGAGAGAGAGAGCGTGTTGTGTTCGTGTGACTGAGTCAGGTGCCATTTGCTCATGTTAGTGCACAGTATCAGTCCACCAGCAGCAAGCAGGATAAAAACAATCTGATACATATGTTCCACTTGTTGCAAATAGCATTTCATTGGTTTAATTGAATTTGAAATCGTCTCTTTATTCTGGGCAGTATTGCAAGATCGTCTTTACATAATAAACATACTCCTTCGTTTTGTTTGATGGCATACCAAAGCGCGAACTGCTGAATTGTAAGTGATCAAGTGTATGTCATGGATGGATATATATATATATATATATATATATATATATATATATATATATATATATAAAGAATAAGAGAAGGGCTCACAGTAGTTCCTTGGTGTACTTCATTCTATTGTATTAATGAAATGTGAGTATCCAAAGGTTTGACTTGTACAATGTAATACATATTTTGAACTACTTCAAAGCAGTATCCTTTTAAGCTGCTTGATTCTATCTATCTTGACCATGGCTTCATAATATATATTGTTAAAAGCTTTTTGGAATCATCAAAGAGTCTTCTTCCAGTAATTCTTTAAAAGGTTGTCAACAAATTCAGGCCGAAAAAAAAAGTGATCAAATGTTTTTGATCTCCGTTTAAATCCTCTTGTTTCCTAGACGATAGAATGTTTTTTTACTTCAAATGTTCTCTTCTTTTATCGTTTATAGCTCGGCAAAAAAAAAAAGTAAATATTGGACTCGCACGTGCATATCCCACCGTGGTTGAGAGGCTATGCTACCCTACCTGTATCAGTGTTCAATCCTCATGCTGCATTTAAGGTCTATGTTACAGATAAGCAATGATTAAATTGTATGGAAGCAGGTCTGCATGACGTGTTTGCCGAGGATTTTAATCGATTAAAAAAAAAAATCATTTTCGCTCACCTACTCAAAGCCCAAGGTGTGGACAGAAAGCAGTGACGTCACTTATTAGCTTCCCGCAGGCTTCGCCCCAGTCGCCATTGCAAAGCAAATGGAAAAGGACGAAAATTGCAATACCCCCCCCCCCCTCTCTCTCTCTCTCTCTCTCTCTCTCTCTCTCTCTCTCTCTCTTTCGCAACGCTAAATGATGAAAAATGGCCTTTACTATCTGTGTATGAGTGTAGCAGAACATCGGTATATGAATACGTTCTGTGGAGGCTTCGAAAAGATGGGTTCAACTAGATCTACTCTCTCTCTCTCTCTCTCTCTCTCTCTCCTCTCTCTCTCTCTCTCTCTCTCTCTCTCTCTCTCTCTCTGTGTATGTGTGTTTGTGTGTTGTGTGTGTGTGTGTGTGTGTGTATGTGTGTGTGTGTGTGTGTGTGTGTGTGTGTGTGTGTGTGTGTGTGTGTGTGTGGGGTGTGTGTGTGTGTGTGTGTGTGACAGAGAGAGAGAGAGAGAGAGAGAGAGAGAGAGAGAGAGAGAGAGAGAGAGAGAGAGAGAGAGAGAGAGAGAGAGAGAGGAGAGAGAGAGAGAGAGGAGAGAATTTCATGACCTTTCGTAACCTGAAGATTACAAATTCTTCGCTTCATTCTTAAAAAAAAAATCATTTGATAACGTATGTTATAAAACAAGGGCATTAAAATGAAACAAGGTGAACTATTTTCTAAAGGACGCGGCGTTAACGTCAGTCAAGGTTTGTGTCAAACGGCAGCCACACAAGACATGCCTGTGGACACTTACATTTATTCATATATAACGGAGAGAGGACACCAAGGAATTACTGATTCTTTCCCTTACATTTTATATCATTTTTCAATGACATTCGAGACTGTGGGGGGTTTTTTTTTCATTCGTCTTTGAAACATCAAATCAAATTAAAACATGTACCATATCTATAATCTCATCTTCCAGTACTGTCCAGAAAAAAAAATACAAACAAAATCAAAACAAATGAAACCAGTTAAGTATTCATTCCAGACAGGAGGGAATGTGTGCTAACAAGTTTAAAGAAAAAAAAAAAAACTACATATGTCATATTTACAAAATCAGATTAAATAATCCCGCTTTATTTCAAGTCTGGAGATAAAGTAATTAGTACGGGGATATTTTCTAAAACAGTGACAGACTTAGTAAACAAACAAACAAAAATGGTGTTTGAGCAGCGTATAACAATGACTATCATAGTGTATTTATATGATACATTAATAACCCCATTCTCCACGCTGGAACTCGAAAGTGTGGCTTCCGTATTTTTGTAAAGGCAAACATTAAAAATACGCATGATCTGTATAATGTTTGCTTGTCAGATACATATCCATACAGGAATAAGCAAATGCAAGTTTGTAGACAGTCGAAAATACATACACATGATGAATGACATTACTCCATCTTGAAAAGCTTGGAAGATTCTGCTGACAGTGAAAAGGGATGTCTCAAATGATAACATACTACTATAAATCATATTCATCTCGGAATCAACACATCATGGAATCTAAGAAACAGGGACAGTTGTATAAAGCATATGATAAATAATTTTAATAAAAATAAAATAATGTCAACAATAATCACTTTAGATTTGCATAGAAAATGCAAGGGAAAATATTTGACTAAATCTTGCCCTGGGGAAACGAGAGCGCACTGTCAATCTGAACAAATGAAATTATTCTCCTAAGTAAAATCTAGCACCGAAGACAATATACAAATAGTTTAGACAGGAAATGAAACCCACCACAAAAATCAAGAATAAGGCTTAACGATGAAATAAGGAACAACACGATAGAGTGTGATCTGTTGGAACAAAGTGAATAAAAAAGATAGTACGTTAAATCCCAGTCAGTGCACATGATTTATACATGGAAAAAGTCAGGTACACAAATACGCCATTGTAATAATGACTATCATTATGACAAATGCTAAAAGATGAAGTCCATTTTCCGACTATTTGGGAAAAAAAAAAACATTGGCACTGAGAAATGAATGTTCGTTTAAAAAAATGCGTTTAAAATTGTATTATTACACTTCACCATTTGACTGCGTGAACATTGGGAATGCTAAGACAGATGTGTGATATCTCATATGTGGTTGTAAGGAGTACCTTGACGCTGAATGATATTGTGTGATGAACCTGCTAGTTGTTTATTTGTTAGTTTGTTCACTTGCTTGCTTGTTAGCTTTGGGATCTCCGTTTGGCTTTTCCTCTCTCCTCCTCCTCCTCCTCCTCCTCCTTCTTCTTCTTCTTCTTCTTTTCTTTCTTCTTCGCTCGCTTCTTCTTCTCTTCTTCTTCTCTCTCTCTCTCTCTCTCTCTCTCTCTCTCTCTCTCTCTCTCTCTCACACACACACACACACACACACACACACACACACACACACATACACACACACACACACACACACACACACACACACACATTTCTTTATCATATTCGTCTCACACCTCACACACACACTCATTTCTTTATCATATTCTTCTTCCTCCTCTCTTCCTCCTCCTCCTTCTCATCATTCTTTTTCTTCTTCTTCTTCTTCGTCGTCTTCGTCTTCTCTCTCTCTCTCTCTCTCTCTCTCTCTCTCTCTCTCTCTCTCTCTCTCTCTCTCTCTCTCACTTTCCCGCGCGCGCGCGCGCGCATGTGTGTGTGTATGTGTGTGTGTGTGTGTGTGTGTGTGTGTGTGTGTGTGTGTGTGTGTGTGTGTGTGTGTGTGTGTGTGTGTCTGTCTGTCTGTCTGTCTGTCTGCTTGTCTGTGTGTGCGTGCAGTCACGCAGTGCAGTTGCACGCTACAGCCCTCAGTGCGCAGTTTGACTATGATTAAGCGCAATAATCCTGCACTTGTGTGTGTGTGTGTGGGGGGGGGGGGGGGGGGGGGATGGAGGAGGGGTTACAGGAGGAGGAGGGGGGGGAGCTCAAGGGGAACGGGAGTCAAACTGTGATTCAGAAGCCTCAGACATTTGACACAGGCCCGTAACACGTATTCATCCTGTAGAAAACCTGAGTGAAAAAAAAAAAACGAATAAATAAACGAAATATTCTGAGAATGGCAAAGTCAAAGTTGGTTGGCACCTTTCTGTCAAACTGTGTTTCATGTGTGATGTAAAGAAGCCGTATATCCGAAAGGGATGTTATGTAGCAGGCTTTGAGTGGAGTGTTGTTATAACCCATGACTGTCCTCTTTCCATCACTGTTCTAACACTCCCTACCCTCCCTTCTGTCCACACACACACACACACACACACACTTGCACACACACACACACACTTGCACACACACACACACACACACACACACACACACACACACAGAGAGAGAGAGAGAGAGAGAGAGAGAGAGAGAGGAGAGAGAGAGAGAGAGAGAGAGAAATAGTTTTTTTTTTAAAAAAAAACTAAAGAAAAGAGAGAATTAGCACACTTGAGAAAAAAGACGGGGGGTGTACACAAGAAACTTGAGACACAAGAGAGGTTAAGACGGGGAAAAAGGGGGGGGGGGGATGGGGGGGGGGGGGGGGGGGGGCAGGTAGAGGGAAAGGCGGGCGGAAAGAAAGATGCAGAAAAGAAAGAAAACAAAAGTGACACCGACACCACAGACGAAAGAAAGGGGCGAGAACTCTGCAGTGGAAAGTAGGGGTGAGAGGTGGGAGGTGGGGCCCAAGACGGAGCTCCTACCTGACTGCAGATCCCGCTTTGGGGCAGAACTCGATGACGATGACGATGACGACGACGACGACGACGACCTTCTGAAGGACGTCCCTGGGCTAGCTGTAGAACAACTGGACGAGCTGGAAGAGCGTGGGCCCCAGCTACAAGACAAGAGTCGTGAAAGCAACAAGAAGAAGAAGAGGAAGAAAGACCGGTGCCGTAGGTAAGGTGTTACCTGCAGGACGACAACAGTGGCGGCTTCACCCCGTGAGGGACCCTGATGTCCGCGCAGACTTGCTGACGACCAGTACACTTGGCTGATGCCCTGTGCTGGGGCCAGACGTAAAGGGCAGCGGAGGCGCCGGAGTTGTCTATATAGTGCCGCCACACGCCCGCCAATCAATAGCCGCCCTGGCTCGTGACGCCGTGCCTACGTCACGGCGAGGACAGGTGCTTTTTCTTTCGCGCTTTCTGGCCGCTGGGGGGGCGAGGGTGTGTGTGTGGGGGTGGGTGGGGGGTCTTGGGGGTTTGGCTCCTCCCCCTTTTGGTACCCCCAACTCTCTCTCTCTCTCTCTCTCTCTCTCATTCTCTCTCTCTCTCTCTCTCTCTCTCTCTCTCTCTCTCTCTCTCTCTCTCTCTCTCACACATCACACACACACACACACACACACACACACACACACACACACACACACACACACCTCCTGCTCTCCTCTCCCTCCTTCCTCCCCCCTACCCACATGTCATCTCCATCCTCAGGTCCCTTCCCTTTCCCCTGTTCTCCCGCTTCCTGTGTGGTGTTCCAGCCTACACGGACATCTTTGTCAGTGCTTTATTGTCTGATGTCGGGGAGCTTAACGGAACAGCACCTACCGATTGTGATATCATTGTGTGCGTGCGTGCGTGCGTGCGTGCGTGCGTGTGTGTGTTTGTGTGTGTGTGTGTGTGTGTGTGTGTGTGTGTGTGTGTGTGTGTGTGTGTGGGTAATCGTCTTGCATCTTTATTAAACGACTCAAAAACAGCCAATGTTGACCAGACAGTTGAGGCTGTCGAGGTCTCCAGCCCCTTGTGTCCGTCATCCTCATCACTAAAAAACATCACTTACCTCGCCATGTGTCAGAGAGACCACGTCTACGACACACCAGAAACTTTCAGAATCCAAAAAAATATCGGCTCTTTCAATTTTCCAGTCATTTTGGAAGATACCAAAAAAGGGTTCTGCAACTTTGGCTGGTATTGGGGTTCTCAGCAGAAAGCTTTGGACCAATACCATCGGACCCATTATTGAACAGAAACAATTGTCGTCCGGTAAATGGTTGATTGGCTGTACTTCTGCCGATCAGCAAAAAAAAGCGCTCTTAAATACAAAAAATCTCGCTGGCATCACTATCAACTGCTCCATCCCTGAGGTGTATACCGAAGGGGTGATTTAAACCCATTCCTGTAGATATTTCTCTTGATGAAATTAGAAGAGAAATACCAGGAGCAAAAGCGGCCAAAAGATTGAAAAAAAAAGATGGCAGTGACTCGAGGGCAGTGAAAATTACCTTCACTGTCCCAAGTCTTCCAAAAAAAAATCTTTCTTGGGTTTCAGTCTTTGACATTAAACATTTTGTTCGCGCAAGTCTTTCGTTGCACTCGCTGCAACAGACTGGGACATACAAAATCCGCATGTCGCTCCAAACAGACGTGTGGTAGATGTGGTCAGTCTGGCCATGACAATAACAAAATGTTCCAACGCCAGACGCTGTGTGAATTGTTCAGGAAATCACTCTGCTTCCTACCTTGGGTGTCCTGAATATAAACTTAGAGTCTTGGCGGGCTCTTTAAAATCATCTAATTATATGTCTTTCTTAGAAGCTATTTCTCTTGCACGAGCTCAGCTAGAAGGACAAACAAATCCTGAACAGTGTGGTCAGCAGTCTTCAAACCATGATTCCAGTCCATGTAACCATGCTGTTCCTATGTCATATTCCTCAGTTGTTGCTGGGAACAAAAGTAAGTCGCCGGTCACGAAAAAGGCGGCTGCTCCCCAGTAACTGTCTCAAAAAATTTTCTCCCGACTTGGGAAAAGATAAAGTCAAGGCAGAAAAAACTGCGAAAGTAGGCCAGAATTGTCACCCCATCTTAGTACTCCTAGAAAAAAAAAATCAGCCAACAGAGTCTCCAAAAGTTCCATCGCCCGGCTGTCCATCTCCTTCTAATTTTGATCTCAATAGTATTGTTGTGTTCATGGAAACCCTTTCAGTTAAATTCATCAGTATTATGAAAAACGTGACGGACCTGCTTACATCTTCTGTTTTGGAATTCAAAAGAATTATTTCAAAGTGTCACGCCAATGTGTTATGAACTTTTACAAAATGAAAGTTCTTTCTTTGTGTTCTCTTGCAAAAATCCGCCTGTTTCTGTTTGTTATTATTCTTCCTTCCCTTGTAATGCGGACAACCAGTTCAAAAGACAACATGGACAGTCCAGTCATAGATCGTCTTAAGTTTTTACAATGGAACTGCAGAAGCAAATGTAACATTGACTACCTTATTCAGTTTTTGGAAGACATAGTTTTGATGTCCTTGCACTGCAGTCTCTGAATTGTCATAAAAATGATTTACCAAAACTCCCGGGATACTATTTTCCTCCAGTGACTAATGCAGTGAAGAAAAATACTAAAACAAAAAAAAACTGCCATATATGTGTCGTGCAACATTTTGTACCAACCTGTTAAAACACCCTGTAACTCGACTGACAAACGCTTATATCCTGCTGTATAGCAGTGAATATCAAGGGCCAAAGTTTACAAGTTGTGAACTGTTATTACCCAGATGGTGTGTCCAAGAAGGAAGCGACTGGTTGTTTGATTTAGATTCAAACAAAGAGTGGATTATTCTGGGTGATTTCAATTCCCATCATGCTCTATGGTCCGAAAACTCTAAAAATATCACAAACAATAATGAATATCTCGCTAACACTATAGTAAATGCTAATCTAACGATACTGAATGACGGGTCTATCACCAGAATTGCTGATCGTTCTGATCAGAAAAATTCATCAATTGATTTGTCCTTAGTAACTCCGGGTATTTTTCCACTTTGCACGTGGAATGTCATTCAGTCACCACTGGGTAGTGACCATCTTCCTGTTGAAGTTCAGATCTTAGTGTGTCCAGAGAGAACTGAGCATACCCTCGGACATACAAAATACAACGAAGATAAAGCCAACTGGGACCTTTTTGCCCAGACTCTAATTACTGGTTCTCTTAAGCTCAATTTTAAATCATAACATAGAATCAGTAGAAGATCTTGAAAACAATTATGTAGATTTACGAAATCTTATTCTGAGAGCAGCAGATTGTGCCATTCCAAAGATTAAGTTTAAAGACCATCCAAAGAGAGCCTCAAACCCTTGGTGGAAATCCTCATGTGAGTTGGCCGTAAAAATGAAAACAGAGGCATTTCAAAACTGGATGAATAGTCGTCATTCACAGCCACCCAAGTAGTAAACGAACTCCACTGTAAATACAAAATTGCTAATAACTATAGTAACAGAGCAGTAGCTCTTGCAAAAAAAAAAAAAACAGTATTATGGTAATTTGATCATGACTTGCTCTAAACATCAACATGACGTTTCTAAATTATGGAAAGAAATTAAAAAAAATCAAGGGTACATTTCATCTCCCTCAGCCTGCTCTGCATGTTAATGATAAAATTTATAGAACTAACAAAGAAAAGGCTGAATTATTAGCAGAAACTTTTGCTTCAATGAGTCAGACTGAGTGTTTATCTCAATCTGAACAAATTCGTAGAAAGGAGTTTGAGGATAAATTCCAAAACATTGAGCAGACTAATATAGAAAGTAACACTTTATATATAAAACACAAATTTAACAATGCATGAACTCTGTTTCGCACTTAAACGTATAAAACCGGGTAAGATATCCACTGGTTCGGATCCTATTTCCTATAACATGATTAAGCATTTTCCTGAGAGTCTGTTATCAAAGTTGTTGGAGTTCTTTCAGATTTGCTGGAATACTGGAATGCTCCCTACAGATTGGAAAAAAGCTACTGTCATCCCAATCCTTAAAAAAAAAAACCTAAAACTCTTCCCTCTAGTTTTCGACCTATTTCTTTAACACCTCACATTGGAAAACTTTTTGAAAGAATCATGAAAAACAGAATAGAACATTTCCTTGAAAAAAAATGGAGTCTTGCCTTTATTCCAGGCTGGTTTTAGGAAAGGTAGAGGAGTCACAGACCACATTGTCCACTTATCCTCAAATGTGAAAAAAGCTCTTGCCAAGCGTCATTCGACCCTTGCAACGTTCTTTGATGTTCATAGAGCCTACGATTCAGTATGGCATTCTAAATTGTTGTACAAAGCACATGAAGTAGGAATACGAGGTCGTCGTTTTTTCCAATTTCTAAAAGCTTTCTTATCGGACAGAACTATCCAAGTCAATCTACATGGAGCTTTATCAACTTCTAAGACTATTAACATGGGTGTTCCCCAAGGAAGTGTAATCGCTCCAACACTTTTTTCGCTAATGCTTTACGATATTAAACAGGTTAATACAAAAGGTGCCACATTAGCTCTATATGCAGATGATATTGCTCTGTGGAGAAATGTAAACTGCAATTTTTCCAAACAACAAACCAAAAGAAAGAAAATCATTGAACAGTATCAGGAAATAGTTGACAATATTTTTCATTACATGAAATCAAATGGGTTTGGTTTATCTGCTCACAAAACTGTCTTTGTTGTCTTTACAAAGAAAACAATTGCGTTTGAAGGCAGAGAAGCTATCTCTATAAGGGTTGATAATAATTTGATATACCCAAGCAAACAAGTTAAGTTTCTCGGAGTAATCTTCCACTATAAACTTTTTTGGAGTAAACATATTAATTTCCTTGTAGAAAAGGCTAGGAAAAAAAATTGGTTTATTACGTGTTCTTTCTGCCATACCTCTGATTAACTGGGGATCTAATCTCGTCTATGTCGCCTCAGGGTTAGTTCGTTCAATTCTGTCATATGGCAAGAAGTTTTTTTTACAGCTGGAAAGACAGATTTACTCAAGCTAACCAGTATTGACTCGTTAGCCTTTAAAATTGCATTAGGACTTCCCCGATGGGCTTCAATTGATTTGACGTACGAGGAGGCTGGTGTGTTACCCTTAAATGAACACAGGCTAAGTTGCGCCTGTAATTTTACAGTGAGGGCTAGAACCATCCCCCAAATTCAGTAACGACTGAACTGGATGGCAGTACGTATATTTCAAGAGAGATCCGTAACAAATCGGTATACATGTCCCTAGGTGATTATGTTTCCCCATTGTTTCAGAACTGCAACCTGTCTCTTGATGGTATTGCCCAGGTTCCATGTTGTTCATACCCTTCGTGGTTGTCAGAGCAGGCTGAAAATAAATCTACTCTTACGGAGATTTTAATAAAAAAAAAGATAATCCTCTGTTACTATCATCCTATGCCAAAGACTTGATAGACAGGAAATACGATTCCCATCTACACATTTTCACGGATGGTTCTGTTTTAGATTCTTCCGATGTTGGGGCTTCCTTTGTAATACCAGCGCTTAGCATCAGAAAGAAATTCCATATTACGAAAGGATGTTCTATATTTACAGCTATTTATTTTACAGCGAGTTATTTGCTATTTTGAAAGCACTAGATTTTATACTTGACATGCCCGTTATACATAGACAAATACTTATACTATCGGACTCAAAATCAGCGCTTACGGCTTTACATTGTCAATCAAAATGTAGTCGTTCAGACTTGGTGTGTGAGATCTTATTTCTCATTCATCAGTTAATAACCCGGGGTATCGATGTAACTCTGTTATGGGTTCCAGGGCACTCTAGTTTACGTGGCAATGATTTAGCTGACTTTTATGCTAAGGAAGCTGCAAGAAATAAAATCTGATGTTTTGAATTGTGATATCCTTCTTTCTTCATCTGAAGCTATCCACATTCTGACAAGTTCAATCTGGAACATAAGACAGAAACAATATCTTGAAGATTCAGCTCGGAAGCACAGATGGGAAATGACGATACCAACAAGCAAATGCTGTAATCCTCCAGGGCCAATCCCAAATCGTAACCTTGTACATAGGCTGCGGGTTAATGGTGGTGGTTAGGTAGGTACTTAAAACCGGCACCTGCTTGTGCATGTGGTCAGACTCTCGATATCCCTCATTTTTTATTTGACTGTACTAGTACAAAAAAATCACTTTCAGCCTCTTCATGATAAGATGAAGTCCTTCAAGCTTCCGTTGACTTTGTCAAGTGTTTTTAATCCCAGTTATGAGAACGGTTGGAGCCTGGCAATGTTGGCTGTTACTCTTATTAAATCTCATCCACTTGGAAGATATTTTTAATTCTTCCACCGCCCCACCCTCTCCTCAATGCCTCCCTCCCCCCCTAACAGGTTTTGTTTGTTTGTTTGTTTTTTTTAGAACCATTCGCGAATTTTTGAAATGTTAAAATCTTATTCTAGGCATATTCCATATCAGTATGGTTCGGCGTCTAATTTGCACGTAGAGCAAGCTTTTCTTTCATCCCCCCCCCCCCCCCCCCCCCCCCTCTTCCCCTTTCTCCAAATCCATATACACCCATAGCTGTTCGACTCTTACGAGTAATATGTCAGCCAGCCAGTTCCATACTTTAATGGGGCTCTCAGTGTGTGTGTGTGTGTGTGTGTGTGTGTGTGTGTGTGTGTGTGTGTGTGTGTGTGTAGTAATTAATTATCTCCTCTATAGGCTTATTGCTTTGATGTTTGGACAAACGAACGAATGAACGAAGTTTAATGCTGTTAGGCTGTAAAAGCCCTTTAAGCAAATCGGCGGGATGTACAACAACAAAACGCGACTCAATTTCGATTTTATTAACATGGAAACCACAGCAATATCCTGTTTTTTTTCACTTTACGTGACGAAATCATGAACGAGAAAATGTCACTGGTATTCACTGTCAGTTCTGTAGACGACGGTCACCCCAGGTAAAACTGGATCAGTCCGTGGACAGCGTGCAGCCGCCATAGAGCACATGCTTGGGTCTCTGCATGCTTCGTGTTGCCGATGCGTCTTCCTTTCCAAATGCAGGACAATTTAAGACATTCCTCTTATGCATGTGTCTTTCTTCCTGGTTGTTAAACCAGAAAAAGCGATCGTCTTCCGAACACGGATCGCAGGAATATTCTTGAACGACGTCGTCTGATTCACACAGCAGCACACTTACATCATCCGTTTGATGGAACACATCCTTCCGAAATACTTTTTGTCTATAGCTTGCTCCAAACTTGTGTCGATGTCCGACTGGTGGATTTCTGGGCCCTGCTGTTGCACACCGACGGATCGGGGTGCGAGCACCGAAGCGTATCCTGAATGGGCGTGGATGTGTATGTGCGTGCGCGCGTATGTGTGCGTGCATGCGTGTGTTTATGAGAGTGAATGCATGTGTGTACGAGTGCTCGAGTATGAGTGTGTGTGTGTGTGTGTGTGTGTGTGTGTGTGTGTGTGTGTGTGTGTGTGTGTGTGTGTGTGTGTGTGTGTGTGTGTGTGTGTGTGTGTGTGTGCGTGCGCGCAGTGTGCGTGTGTGTGTGTGTGTGTGTGTGTGTGTGTGTGTGCGCGCGCGCGCGCGTGTGTGCGTGTGTGTGTGTGTGGCGTGTGTGTGTCTGTGTGTGAGTGTGCAAGTTTGAGTGTATGTGAGGGTATGGGTGTGTTCGTATTGAGATGCGTGTATTTGTGTATTTATGTAAGTGCGTACTTTTGTGTGTGTGCGCGCGGGCACGCGCGCCCGTATGTGTATGTGTATGTGCGTGAGTACGCACGCGCGCATGTGTGTGCGCTGTGTGTGTATGTGTATGTGTGTGCGCGCGTATTTTGGTGTGTTAATTATGCTTCTTGCTTTGAATGAAAAACGTTGGTAGTGTGTGTGTGTGTGTGTGTGTGTGTGTGTGTGTGTGTGTGTGTGTGTGTGTGTGTGTGTGTGTGTGTGTGTGTGTGTGTGTGTGTGTGTGTGTGTGTGTGTGTGTGTGTGTGTGTGTGTGTGTGTGTGTGTGTGTCTGTGTGTCTGTCTGTGTGTCTGTCTGTGTGCGTCTGTGTGTGTGTGTGCGTGTGTGTCTTTGTGCCTCTGTGTGTCTGTGTCCCCTTCTATGTGTGTCTGTATGTGCGTGCGTACGTGCATACGTGCGTGCACGCGTCTTACCTATCTCATGACCCAGGCGGGGCTTGTTGAGGAATCACTGTTGAGATTTTGACAATATTTCTGTCTGTTCTTCCATCTCTCCCTAACCCCAGTGGCACTGCATCCTGTAGGACGATCAGGGACAGGTCGGATGACCTTAAAATATTCCTATCCCACGAATTTCCTCACGACAAGGCCGCGCAGGTCATCACGAGATAGACGATCCACTGGATTATCGGACCGTTTCGGATTTCTTCATTGTATCTTTCTTTGAACTGCACGCCCGAGGTTGTCGAGAACATTAACTCCAGGGTTTGGATTGGTCATTGGAAATACGCCGTGACTGTTCAAGTTTCACGTGCTGCAGAAATCTGGAGATGACTAATGAATGCATGACAACGATTTTTGAAACCAGGGGGAACGTTGTTGACGTGCAAGTTTCGTAAGTCGTCATACTGTCTGTGCTAATAATCTGGCCAGGATTTGTACTTTACATCCCCAAGCTATGACCATGGCATCGAAGTTCTTTGAAGCAGAACTGTTTTGACTGCTGGTGCCTAGCTGCGATGTCTTTGCCAATGCCCTCAGAGCTACGCCTTACGACTTTCGTCTTCTCGGCTCCGATCTCACTATTGAACACCAGCTGGTCAACGCAAGCCGTTAAGACTGGTCAGCTGTTCTTTTCAATTAGTCATGCCATTAAATTCCTCGTCAAGAAGTAAGTCGTAAATCTCCTGCTGTGATTACGGATGGATCCTTTCGTGTCTTCCAAGGCTTCGGTGGTTTTTTTTTTTTTTTTTTTTTTTTTTTTTTTTTTTTTCTCCAGAAAGACAACGAAGGGGGCGGGGAACAGCAAGCAGCATTGTCTGACTTTACCAGTAATTCGGAACTTTCCCTCGATTGCCAGAGTGAAATTCCATGAGTCTGAAAATGCTGGCACAGATGCTGATTTCTTGATAATGGGGTACAGGATGCTAGTTCCCATACCCTGGCATTTCTTTGAAAATACTTACGACTCTTGTGAATTCTTTTGATGATTCTTTCACAGATATTACGATACTGAATTTGAGCTCTTCCCCATGATCATTGTCTCCGTGTCTAGTTTCAATCGATGGAACATAACCTTCATCTGACCTATGAAGCTGCTTCGACTGATAGTGCTATAGGCGCAGCATTTTTCAGTATAGGTTGGTTTTTTTTTTTTCCTTACAGGGATGTGGCTCCGGGAAACTGTAAACACAGATTTGGCCATTCTCCTATATGCCAGGTCTGTTTAGCAGATGTTTGGGAGAGTCTAATTTCCACTGAACAGTGATCTTTTCTGTACTGTCTGTCTGACTTCTGTGATTTTGCCTCCCATTGATAGGTCGTTTTGCGAAGTCATTATACGCCTACGAATGGTTTGATCTGAAGGCCTGTGCTTCCAAACTGAGTAATAACGAAAAAGAAACGAACAAATCGTTCGTTTTTGCTTAAAAACAACATCCAGTAACGACAAAGGAATGGCATGACCGCGCGTAGAGCTGCGCGCACTCATGTGTTCATTGCAGCTGCTTTGGTCAAGAAAGGGGAAGAGAACAGAAGAAAAGCAATAGACACGAAGCTGCCCGCGTGCACACTTTCAAAACTGACTTCACACTCATTTCTCATTAGTCTAACCAAAGAGGTCAGCAGTCCAGTCCCACACATCAGCAGTTCAGCTCGAGAAGTCGTGAATCCATTCCTATTGATCACCAGGTAATTGAATCGATCGATTGTCAAACTCGATAACTCAAATGTTCAATTCGGTTTGTCGATATTTCAACACAGTCGGTCGAAAGTCAAAATCAACAGGTCAGTACCTCAACCCAATCGATGAATCATCCAACCCTATAGGTCAGTTATCCGCCCCGATAGGTCAAAGATGCTATTCAATAAACCCAACGGATGGTCGGTCGATAATGCTATTCGATAAACCCAGCGGATGTTCCAAATTGATATCTCAGTAGTTCAGCTAAGTTGCCTGATAGTCCAATCTGAAAGACGGATGGTCAAAGTCAGTTGCCAGACTGACCGATCTGATAGCTCCCTAGAGCAGCCCAATGGGCCGGCCATGCCCCCACGCGCCACATAGCAGATTTTCAGCCTGACATATTCCTGCAGGTAATGGTCAGAAAGGTCATCACTGTTGGTCTTCTCTCACGTTTGGCTGTGCTAACTCGTAAAACTGCCAGGCAAATGCCAGCGTTCAAGTTTATCACACACACACACACACACACACACACACACACACACACACACACACACACACACACACACACACACACACACACACACACACCTGTCTCTTAAATGCATATAGATAGACAATATATATATATATATATATATATATATATATATATATATATATATATATATATATATATATATATATATCTGTGTGTGTGTGTGTGTGTGTGTGTGTGTGTGTGTGTGTGTGTGTGTGTGTGAAGAGAAACTGTTTTGTGTGTGCGTGCGTGTGTGCGCGTGCGTGCGTGGTGTGTGTGTGTGTGTGTGTGTGTGTGTGTGTGTGTGTGTGTGTGTGTGTGTGTGTGTGTGTGTGTGTGTGTGTGTGTGTGTGTGTGTGTGTGTGTGTGTGCTGAAACGCAAAACGTATGCATGCGATAACTTAAACAGAGCAATCACATGACCTCACTATGTTCCACACGTGAGCCAAGACATAGTACCTCAACCACAAGTAAACGCCGCGCCAAACGGCCACGAATCGCGACAAAGTTGATATCTCTCGGCCGGTCGCTTAGCCCAACACATATCTTAACAGAAAGACATCTGCAAACGAAAGCGAAAGATTGAAACAACGCTTTCCGTTCACATTCACTTCACGCGAACTTCGTAAACGTTTGGAAGGTTTCTTCGTAGGTTGAATGTATCAATCATGCTTCATCAGTTGATCTGGTGATTCGTGCGCGCGCGCACGCATGTGTGTGTGTGTGTGTGTGTGTGTGTGTGTGTGTGTGTGTGTGTGTGTGTGTGTGTGTGTGTAATAAACGAACAAGTAGGGTAACTCTTGCTTCCATGATCAAATAATTACAGGCCTTTAACTCCAAACAATTGCTGCTTACGACACCAAATCACCTAGCAGTAGGCAGTATTCGTCAGGAGTTCTGGGCCTGTAATTATTTCATCATGGGAGCAAAAGATACCCTACGTCTTTGCTGTTTACTGCTTACTGTTCCCCGCCTTTTTAAGAGATCTTTAAAGGGAATTTGGTTGTTGTTGTTGTTGTTTTCTCTGATTTTAATTCCTTAGGAAGGCCAGCTCTCTGCTCCCGTGGTGAAACAATGACATGTATGTCACTCTGAAGTATTGCCCTTTGCGGTACCCTTTCTCTCCCAGCACATGTGCAGTCAGACCACGGGACACACAGAACAAAACCAAGAAAGCTCCCTCCCTCAGAAACAACACAGGAGAAGGAAAGACAAGACACATTGACAAGGTATTCAAGACTGGCTCTGACTCTTTTTCCTGAGAACCGCAGTGAGTCCGCCGGGAACGTGATGTATGCCCAATCTTGTAATTCACATTCCCTTTCTGCAAGTTTCCTTGTTTGTTCTCTGTACCGCTTATGTGTGTGGTGACTAGGTATGATGAGCGACATTAGTTTGGAATGATGGCTTGTCATCATTTGAGAATGGATGTAAGTTGCGCTCTCTCTCTCTCTCTCTCTCTCTCTCTCTCTCTCTCTCTCTCTCTCTCTCTCTCTCTCTCTCTCTCTCTCTCTCTCTTCATTCGGCCAAAAAATTCAATCAAATACACAACAGAGAATGCAAAATGGTACTCATTTACTACACAACACTGACACTGACCAGTGAATTCTGGAGACAAATGTCTCTCCTCCGAACGCCACACACTGCAGACCTAAAGGTACACAAAACAATACTCCCTAGAAGGCTGCATGTGTAGCAGCGTGGCAATGCACACATGCGGATACGAAGAAGTGATGCTTATCTGAGGAGTCGTGTTTTTCAATATAATGATTTTTTTTTTATGTATGACTTCTAAGCAAAGCACTTATCCAAACTTCACGGTCTGTTAGGCACTGTTTAATTTAGTAAGCGTTATTTTGCACCTTGTTCTACGTGTTTATTAGTATCATGGCTTTTTTAAGCGGCTCTGTGCATTGTTTCAGTCCACTTTGTTCTTTATTTGCTGCATATGTTTACCCACCTAAGTTAATATTTCCGTGCTCCGATTGGTACTGTTTAGGGGGTGGGATTTCCCGAGTCTGTAACTGTACATACTCGTGTAGTATTGAACACAGGAAACAACGTCCAGAGCTTACCTGGCGAATCGATCCGCAAACGGCTACCTTTCTGTCTTTAATCGATGGAGAAAGGAGAAGACAATTTACTGTCCTCACACTGAATGCGCAATTTAGCAAGAAAGGTTAGCAAGAAGGGTTAGTAGTTTTTTTTTTTTTTTTTTCAGTGAAGGTTAGGTTAGGGCTAGGATTAGGGTTAGAGTTGACGTAGGTTTAGTTTTGGGATGGATTTAGGGTAAGACTACGGTTAGGGTCAGGTTCATGCAGTCCAGACCTGCAGTGTCTCTCGACTTTCCATATCAAAGAGTCCGCCTGTGATTCATAAGCATGATGCCAACTCCTCTACCTCCTGTACCCACCTTTATACCGTCATCCTACAGTCTACTCCTCTGTGTGTGTGTGTGTGTGTGTGTGTGTGTGTGTGTGTGTGTGTGTGTGTGTGTGTGTGTCCTTCACACTTCTTAGATGCTAAAAATGCTTTTTTTTTTTTAACAATTGAGGTGACAACTCTGACTGTTGACATTCTTTTTTATCTCCCTTGCCTCGTTAAATGGATCCTCAAGCATAGGCTCAAAGATTTTACCCTTATATCTTATACATATTTACCCCTCTTTCTTTTCGTTTTACTTCTCTACCCGTCATTGGTTGCTTTGGGGGGTGCTATTTGAACCCGTTTTTTGAAACCTTGGTGGTGAGAATACCATGCAATCGTAGACAGTGGTATGTCTCTATCTGATGCCAATTAGGGACCACAGATACAATCATCCGTGCCTCCTTAATGAGTCAGATCCAGCGGTTGAAAGGCCTCGGATCAGGCAATGTGAACAGTTTTAAATAAGAATATAGGTTTTTGGATTCTGGATTCGGCTTTAGAAAAGTAGTTACAGACTCAGAATCAAAAACATTTTGGTTTTCATAACCTGCTTATGAAGAATTTTATATGTATTATGTTATTTCCTGACTTGTCATTTTCTCTATCCCGCTACCTGATTTTCTTTTCCCTTCCAATTTTGGCCAAGTTATTACCAATATAATGTTGCAAGAATTGGCTTCACTTTCACTTGTTTTCTTCCACTACTAATATATATATATATGTGTGTGTGTGTGTGTGTGTGTGTGTGTGTGAGAGAGAGAGAGAGAGAGAGAGAGAGAGAGAGAGAGAGAGAGAGAGAGAGAGAGAGAGAGAGCATACAGGTGCCCGTAAATTTTGTTTTACCTTGTGTGTATGCTTTGCTACAACAAAAAAAAAAAGAAAAAAAAAAGCCCGCGCCATCCTCTGAGGAGGGTCTGACTGCCTAGTTCACATCTACTTAGGCTAACAGTTTTCACAGGAAGACGCCGTTTTGCCAGCTAAGAACGGACCCGGATACCCCCAGCGTCTCCTCAAACCGGCATGATTATATTTCACAGCACTGATGCCTGTGTGTTAGACCTCGCACTGTTCTAGTAGAAAACAGTTCTGGAGAAAGACAGTGCAGACAGCCGAAGTGTACGGAAATGACAGAGATCTTTACTAGCTGCTGATGTCGTGTAGCGTATATAAGAGACAGCTGCAGAGAAAACAGATTCTGCGTTATCAGTTAACGGAGAGGATTGCATTAATACTCTTTGTGACATAAAACGTGTGTTTTCTGTGATCAACACAACCAAAATGAAAGTCAGAAAATGCGCAGTACTTGAAAAGTGTCATCTTTACAACAATGATGGAAGCAATTTGACACTGTATTTTTCCGTACCCCTTTCCTACAGTTATCGACTGTTGTTGTTGCTGTTGTTGTTGCTGTTGTTGCCGGTGATGGTGTTGGTGTTGTTGTTTCTATCGTTGCTGTTGTCGTTGTTGTTTTGTTTTGTTTTGTTTTTCTGCTTTTTCTACTGGTGCATTTCATCTTCCGTGTGCTATCCATAGCGTTATATTCACGCTGCTCATGATGATTTTCACGTCCACTGCCACACCCAGATTCGTCTTGTTACACAGCCTCAGCACGCCACATTCACAGAATTCAATCAGCATCAGGTTACCAGGAGGTAACCTGTCAAAGGAGACGCCGCAGTGCCACTGGATTACTTCAGAAACCTTGGTCTATACCCATTCATTCCTCTATTCATATATTCCCGTCGTCTTTTCTTTTTTTTTTGTTGTGAGAATGAAGAACGGGGAGAGCGGAAAGGAGGACGAAGGTTGAAAATGGGAAGGAGGAGGGGGTAGGATAGGGTAGGGTGGGAGAGGGGAGGGAGGGACCGGAGCTGTGTCAAATAACATACAGAAAAGCCCATGTAACACCAATCAAGTGGACCCCGTTCCCCTGTTAATCGTTGCAACACAGACAACAATCCACTCAAGATGAACAAGGGCACACACTATCTTTGGCTTTCTAGAAGAGAAAAACCAATGCTGGGACTTCGGTCCATGTGAACGTGACGTGTGAAAAGCCTTTACACACCGTGTTTTACCACTGTGGTTAGCAGGGCTGTGATAAGTGATCCACGTCCCCCCCACGATCCCCAAAGGATCCACCATCGCCAGTGAGAGGACCGCCAGCTCTAGATGCTTTAGCAAGTGTCTCAGGAGAGACCGCTGAATTCAGTTAGCGTCAAAAAGAAATGATGAACTATGCTGCTTCAAAACCTCTCTCTCTCTCTCTCTCTCTCTCTCTCTCTCTCTCTCTCTCTCTCTCTCTCTCTCTCTCTCTCTCTCTCTGTTTCTCTGTCTCTGTATCTCTGTCTCTGTCTCTGTCTCTCTGTGTGTTTCTCTCTCTCTGTCTTTCTATGTTTCTCTGTCTCTGTATCTGTCTCTGTCTCTCGTGAGTGAGTGAGTGAGTGAGTGAGTGAGAGTGAGTGAGTGAATGAGTCAGACAGTCAGTGAGTCAGTGAGTCAGTCAATATGTGTGTGCTAACTTACGACTCTCTCTCTCTCTCTCTCTCTCTCTCTCTCTCTCTCTCTCTCTCTCTCCTCTCTCTCTCTCTCTCTCTCTCTCTCTCTCCTCTCTCTGAGTAGTAGGTGAGTGAGTAGTGTGTATTGCTGTGTGTCATTTGCTGCCTTACGGCTCTCCTCTCTCTCTCTTCTCTCGCTCTCTCTCTCTCTCTCTCTCTCTCTCTCTCTCTCTCTCTCTCTCTCTCCCTCTCAATACTCATACTGAAACTCAGTTGATAGTGTTGTATACTGTGTTTACTACTTTTTCTTATATTTTCATACTTCTCTATATTTATATTTTCATATTCGTTCTTACACTTTATTAAATTCCCATGCCTGTTATGATATTTTTCCAACGTTTTTCCGACTTTCATACAATTTCTTGCTGTTGTTAGCGTATTGCTCACACTATCCCACTAGCGTTTCTCTCACATGTTTCTAAATTTCTCCTATGTTTTATTTACATTTCCTACTTTTCCTTCAAAACGTTCTGACAGCTTCCTGCTTTCCCATGAGTCTTCCTCAGGGTTTTCTCCTGTTCCCACGTTTTTCTCTCGTGTTTCCTGAATTTTCCCACAGCTTTCCGAGCTGTTTTTCTTTTTCTAACACATTTTATTTATGATTCCGTACCTTTTATCACGTTTTACTGTACAGTTCCCAACACTTCCATCACAATTACCTACTTTTCTTTATGTTTTCTTCACAGTGTCTTAATATTTCACAGCTTCTTGCTTTTCTCTATGAGTGACTTGCGATTTCTGACTTCTGTCTACACTTACTGTACAATAATTTCCCATTTTCATCTACGCTTTCCTGATATTTTTCTACATAACCCTACGTTTCTTTCATGGTTTCCTACTTTTTTCCTACCTATTCCTTACAGGGGTTTTTTTTTTCTGCCTTTCGATGCGATTTTCGTAGAGTTTTTTCTACATTTTTTTTTTTTCTGAAAAAAAATCTCCTATGTTCCTCTACGTTTTCTAAACTGTTTTTCTTTTTTTTTTCTTTTTCTGATACTTTTTTGTTCAGTTTGCTGCTTTTCTCAACGTTTTAATCACAGTTTTCCACCATCCTTAACTTTTCCTGAGACTTTCTCACTTTCCCTGAAGTTTTCCTTGCAGTTTCCTATTTTTTCTTCAATGTTCATGTCAGCTTTCTACTTTGCCCCCAACGTTTTCCTTGGTTTCCTACCTTCCACTCAGTGTTTCCGTTACAGTATTCTACTCTTTTCTACGTTTTCATTTGCACTTTACACTACTTTTCTCTGACAATTTTCTGATATCTTCCTACTTTTCCCTAGGTTTTCCTGACAATTATTTATGTTTCCCGTAATTACAATCGTCTATTTTCTCTTGACGTTTTTCTTCCAGTTTCTTGTCCCCCCCCCCCCCCCCCCTTCCCTTCCCCCACTCCCCCTCCTTCCTACCCCTTCCCCCTCCCAACGTTTTCCATCCAGTTTTTCTTATTTTTCACGTTTACTCACAGTTTCCTACTTTTCTCTCTCATTTTGTGTTTGTTCTTTTATCAATTTGTCCCTTTTTTCATCATTTTTTTTTCCCCCATGCATGTTCCCAACAGTTTTCAGTTTTCTTGTTTTCTCCACATTTTGCTTCGAGTTTGCTGTCTTCGCCTTTGTTGTCTTGACAGCTTCCAACTGTACCCCCCTTCATTTTCTGAAGTTTCCTTTTCCTACATTTTTTTTTTTTTCTCAACGTTTCTAACTTCTCCTTACTGTTTTCTTACAGATTCTAACTCGACCTATCCTGTAAAAAACCCCCCCCCCCCCCCTCCCCCCCCCCCCCCCCCTCCCCATGTTTCCAAACTGAAACTGAAACCCTTACTGTTTTATAACTTTCTCCCCACGTTTTCCTTAAATCTGTTTGCTTTTATCTGCGTTTTGTTTACAGTTTTCTCTGCTCTTTAGTTACCATGCACTTTCCTACTCTTCCCACTAATTTCCTAACACGTTCATATTTTAGCCTATATTCCCTTCATAATTTCTTTTTTTTTTTTTTTTTTTTTTTCTTAAAGTTGATTGACAGACATAGTAGTGTAGACACTGAGGTAGAGTGGAGAATGTTTAAGTCCTTGATAGCAATTCACTGTTTGATAATAGGTATAGACACTGAGGTGGAGTGGAGAACGTTTTAAGTCCTTGATGACAATTCATCATTCGGGTACAGACGTGAACATTGAAACAGCGTTGAGACTGCCAAACTTCCTGATCAAATTCCCTGTTTGGGGATTGGTGTAGACAATGAAATGAAAGGAGAATGTCACATTTCCCAAAGACGGTTTCTGTTTTTGAATTGACGTGTTTAATGAGGGCAGATGATGCCAAAGTCATTAATGACAGTTCACTATATGGGAATAGGTGAGACAATGAGGTTAGATAATGTCAAAGGCATTGATGACAGCTCCGTGTGTGGGAATAAGTGAGACAATGAGGGCAGATATACCAAAGTCATTGACGACAGTTCACTATATGGGAATAGGTGAGACAATGAGGGCAGATATACCAAAGTCATTGACGACAGTTCACTATATGGGAATAGGTGAGACAATGAGGGCAGATATACCAAAGTCATTGATGACAGTTCACTATATGGGAATAGGTGAGACAATGAGGGTAGATATACCAAAGTCATTGATTCAGTTCACTATATGGGAATAGGTGAGACAATGAGGGTAGATGATGCCAAGGTCATTGATGACATGGGAATAGGTGAGACAATGAGAGCAGATATACCAAAGTCAATGACGACTATATGGAAATAGGTGTAAACAATGAGGTAGAAAGGACAGTGTCCAATTCCTAATAACCGTTCACTATTTAAAGGCAGGTATATCCAGTGAGGAAGAGTAGAAAGGGGTCAAAAGTCCTTGATTAGCGTTCACTATTTGGGAAGAGGTGTGGACATTAAGTTAGAGAAGAGAATGTCGATTTTTCTGATGACAGTTCATCATTTGGGGGATAAGAGTAGACTGTGATATTAGTAGAGAATGTCATAGACCTCAATAGATCCCTGACCTCCTCCACTTTCTCTCCCAAGGTTACATGTGTAATATTTCCTTTTGGGGCCTGACTGTCACCATACCTTTTAAAAAGGCAACGTCATCCCCCTTTCACCTTTTCCAGGGGTCATAAATGGTCTGTTGAAGTCACGTTAAAGCTGACGTTTTAGGGCTTTGATCAGATCGCAGCCAAAGCCTCTACACACGACCTGAGGAAGAAGACTGTCGCTGTAACGATCGCCCACGCCACCGTCCAGGGACTGTTTGCCAGCTGTTTATTTTGGGTCAGCCCTATGGTGCCATGGTAAAAGATACAGGTTGAGGCTGCCAGGTCGCCGGTTGGAAACCCATCACACTCATATATCAATAAAATTTGGGGGACCCCGACCAACTTCTTAGCATTCGTGTTTCAGTGTGCTATGGCATCACATTAAGAGACTGGAACCACCCTGTCCACCACCATTTTGGAAGCCTCTCTGAGCGTGATGCTCAGCAACACTGCAGGTGTCTGTTTCTCTCGGGTGTATTGACGCAGGGATATAAAAGGTTTTTTGTTTTTTTTTTTTTCAAATCAAACATATAAAAGAGCAGTCACGCGTAATCTCAGATCAGAACAGAACCTCAGCGTCCTCTTCAGGATCCCCAACTTTACCGATCATCACAAAGGAAGTCTCAAGACCTGTGACCCTTCTTGCCCTGCTCTTGTGCGGACTCCAGTTTCGGTGTCTACCCTTTGTCCATGTCTGTGATGACTTTGAGTCTATGTCTGTGATGATTTTGAGTCCAGGTCTCCAGTACCGGAGAGTTCATAGAGACTGTTGTCATGTCAACGTGCTGGTGGTTGTCCACCAGAGATAGGTGGGACGGTGTAGGGATAAGAGGTGGAAGACTAGTGTGTGTGTGTGTGTGGGTGGGGGGGGGGGAGTTGAATTACTCTGTCCCTGCGACTCTCTAATTATTACTTTCAAACTAGGATGACTGCAGGCAGGAAATTGATACAAATTTAAAAGAAAAATGACGATGCCACTGGACGAAAGTCGAAATACGTCGTGTTTGCCTCGCAATTTGTTTGTTTCTTTCGTGCGGCGGCGTAGTCATTTTCTTGTAAGTTTGTCTGATTATCGTAGTCTGCAAGACACATAGGATGTAGGTTGGGGGATTACTTCATACGTGTCTTCTGTGAATGTTGGTTCAGAGCAGACGCCAACAACGAACGTCACTAAAGCGACTCGGCAGTGTCTCATTCGGTGGGTGGCCTAAAAGACGAGCTGGCAGTACGCATACGAGCTTTCTGTCTTCGTCTGGTGATGAAACTGCGACAGGAGCGAGCCTGTGTGTAGCTGTGCACGGCAGAGTTTAAGTGAGCGGCAGTAAGAGCGCTGCCACAGAGGGAGAAACCAATGCAAGTGAAAGTCAAGGCTGAACACTGAAGACGACATCGAAACACAATCTGCCACCTTTCAACCTTTGTCAGGGCGAATAAACAATCTGGAGTGTTGGCGGTGGACTTGACGTTGAACTGCTTTTGATCAGGCCCCAGCCAGAGTGTTTGAAGACCATCTGTGGGCAGGGATCGATGTGCTGATGATCGTGACCATCGATCAGCTGAACGACACCCCCCAGGAGCCACTTGTGACCTGCTCTCACTGGCCCTCAGACCCTGCAAGACCGGCCCAGTGGGGGCCTTAGGAATTAATCTGCTCCTTTGAACACAGGGAGACAGAGAGAGAGAGAGAAGGAGAGAGAGAGGGGCGTGAGAGACAGAGAGAGGGAGAAAGGGAGGGCGAGAAAGAGAGCGTGAGGGAGGGAGAGAGAGAGAGAGAAAGAGAGAGGGAGGGAGAGGGGAAGGAGGGGGAGAGAAAGGGGGGAGGGAGGGAAAAGACAGAGAGGGGGGGAGGGTGAAAGAGACAGACAGACAGACAGACAGACAGAGAATGAAAGAATACATGTTCAATGTCGATTTATTCTGGCTATACCAGAGAGGGACGGTAGAGACAAAGAGAGAGGGAGGGAGGGAGACAGACATACAGATAAAACAGACGAAGCCTAAAAAGAATAAATGTTCAATATCGTGATCATGCCAGCTTATATCACACAGAGAGAGATACAGACAGACAGACAACAGACGGACAGACAGACAGACAATATAGACAGACAAGAAGAGAGAGAGATAAAGACAGACAGACGGACAGAGACAGAGACATTTGAACATCGAGGACAGACAGGCAGACAGAGAAGCGCGGGCGGGGTAGGAAGGGGGGGTTTAAGAAAACGAAATAGGGACAGACAAAACAGCGAGAGAAAAGGCAGTCGGAGACACAGTAACAGAGTGGCTGAGTACCCGAACAAGAAAACTGCCAGAGAGAGAGAGAGAGAGAGAGAGAAGAGAGAGAGAGAGAGAGATAGAGAGATGAGAGAGAGAGAGATTGATTGATTGATTTATTGAGAGAGATTGATTGATTGATTGAGAGAGCGAGAAGAAAGAGAGGGTAGCATGTTTTTGGGTGTGTTTGGCTATACCGCTCGATACTATCTCATCTATCTCCTCTATAGTTCTCGATCTATCGAGCCGAGAGAGAAATTGTTATCAAGATTAACCTTTTAATACGCCAAGGATTAAGTAATTTTTGAGTTCTGGGACTTTAGTGGCCCCTTAAGCGGAGTTGTCGTCTTAAATTAACACCACCTGTCCGTTTTGTCAAGAGGAGCAAGCAGACAGCGAGAGAGAGAGAGAGGAAGTAGGTAGTCTAGAGAGTGACTGCTAGCACTGGAGGCGAGAGTAGAGTGAGAGAGCGAGGAGAGAGAGAGAGAGAGAGACGATTGTCTTATTTAATCCAAGGTATTTCTGAAATCATTTTTAGAGGGCCAAAGCCTTAGATATTGTCTTTATATGACAAATAAATCTGTCCCTTCCTTTCGTCTTGCCAGGGGTTTATGAGAGAGAAGCCAGAGACAGAGACCCGAGTAGAGAAGTAGAGAAGAGAGTTGTCATTGATTGATTGACTGTATTTTATTGATCTTTTCCCATCTAAGGATGAAGTTATTTTAGGGGGGGGAGGCCAACTCCTAGTCTTTCTGTTTATACAACCTGTTTCCTGTGCGTCATGCCAAAAGAGAGAGAGAGTGCCTGATTGAATTGATTGATTGATTGATTGATTTGATTTGATTGATTGCGCCCCTCTTTGATTGATTCTTCTTTAAAATACCCAATGGAATGAAAATTCGGTCCAATCAGCCTAGGTTTTTTTACATAGTCTGTCCTTTCATGAAGAGGAGGAGAGAGAGAGAGAGAGCAAGAGAGAGAGACGAGAGAAGAGAGAGAGAGAGAGAATAGAGAGCTAGAGATTGAGTGAGTGATCTTATACCCAAGGATGAATCTTTAGGATGAGATGCGCAATCCAGGTCTTACAAATCTGTCCTTGTCATTCAGAGATAGAGAGGTAGGGTGGGATGGGAAGCACAAACTATAGCACAGGGTATTGAGCTAATGAATTGAGGATCCTTTAATCAGTTAATTGAATATTCCATTCAAAGTGGTTCGTGTCCCTCCCTGTGTAGAATTGTGAAATGGAATCAAATGCTTAACAATGACTCATATTTCAACAACCGACAACACAGTAAAGCATCCAATCAAACCGCAAAAGATATGGGTAACCAGATACTATGTATATGACACCTAAAAGTGGACAGGTAGAGAGAGGAGAGAGAGTATAGAGGATAGAGAGAGGAGAGAGAATAGAGCGAGAGAGATTAAGAGAGGAGTATAGAGGAAGAGCGGGTCTTGAGCAGTGTTGGTGGGTGACGTTAGGATTTTCGATCAGGATTGAATTCTAAAAGGCAAGTAGCCTAATCGTTTCGGTTCTATCCTCTTCCATCTGGAGTGCTGGCGTGTTCCTTTGAATGTTTTCGCTCTGTCGCGTGTTATCGTTGCGGTGGGGTTGCTTTGCTTTTCTTTTTTTTTGCACTTATCGTTTCTGCCTTCTGATCCTTACCTTCTGTCTTGTGTGCTGTGGAGCTACATTACATCAGCACTGATCAGAGAGAAGAGAGAGAGTAGAGAAAAGTGAAAGAGAGTAGAGCCAGAGATGACGAATGACACACACTAATCATCTACAAGGTAGATTTTATCCGACACACCCCACAACAACACACCCACACACACAGCATATATGATCACACACACCAACCTGCTCCCACACACACACATCCAACCCACATATTGAATTAAAGATTAGTTTAGAGTAGACCCAGTTAAACACGACATTAGACAGAGACGAACAGACCAAAGCTTACAGTAACAGAATGGTATTATCAGACGAAACACAATTCTCTTGACCAATAAGGGTCATAGACATCCAGCCGATATCAGAGAGTCAATATATATGAGGAATGAAGTTAAAGACAGCCAGACAGACTCGAGACACAGACAGACAGATCTATTCTGGATTTGCCCTTATACAATGACAGACAGACAAAGTCAGTATCAGCATATACAGATATAACCATTCTCATTTAACCAGCATACAGATTCAGCTTTAACATTACAGACAGAGCAGTGGCAGGCAGCAGATAGAACGAAGTAGCTATAACAGTATTACAGTTACAGTTGCGCAACCTACAGTCTGTATCTGCTGTTGGAAGAGAGAGCATGCTGGAGGCGTCACCCCGTGTCAACCTTTCTCTGTGCTTTTATGGTACCAAAGTTACTACATCGATGAAGTTACCACGGGCTGGAGGGACAGGAAGAGGGGGAGGCGAAAGGCTGGGGGTAGGTAGGGGGATGGGGGGAGGGGCAGTGTAGACAAAGGGGTGGGGGGGGGAGGGAGAGGGCAAAAGAGGGGGGGGGGGGGGGGGGGAGGGGTGGAGGGCTTGCTGCGTGGGGGAACGCGACGGGAACGAAGAGGGTACGTGATTAGTTGCCACGCGTCATCCTCCGCACTGCTCTGTCTGTATATATATATATATATATATATATATAATATATAGTATATAATAGATATATATTATATATAAACCGTCAAAGTAGATAAAAATCCAAAAACACAAGATTAAAAATATCCCAGATTTTCGGCTTTATTCGCCTTCGTCAGGGGTAACAGACTGTGACAGTAGAGTATTATATTAGTGGGAGATAATTACAGTGCTGCGCATTCTATTATCAATTATATCGTTATAGTATAATTTGGCAGAGATTTTGAAGTTAAAAAAAATGAAAGAAAAAAAGTGGGGGAGGGGGGGGGCCGGGTGTATATTAGTGTTATGAGAAATGCCCTTCTTCAGTCTAGAATGCTCTTTGAGTAAGGATTTGAAAAAAAATGAAGAAATGGGGGGGGAGGGGGGATACATGATCGAATATGAGGAGAAACCTTCTCTAGCTGTTGAGGATGGAATATCAGAATCCCTCTCGAAGACACATAGGTCCTTATTGGGTATTCCGCTCCTAGGCCTTCGCCGCTGGATCGGATCTCACCAGGGAGACCAATCGGCTGATTGTGTCTGTGCTATTGGTGTCAAATAGAGACACAACACAACCATAATTTCTGTGGTATTCTCACCTACCAGGGTTCAAAAAAAGGAATCCAACAGCACCCTCAAAGCAGGCAGCTTATAGATAGATCTAGGATAGATACGCTGAGATAGATAGATAGATAGAAGATTATGCTAATATTTATAATATATATATCTATTATTATATATAATATATATATATATATCTATATATATCTCCTCTTTCTTTCATTGTTTTTCTTAGCTGAAATTGAACCATATTAGATCTTCCCGTCACTGCTCAACCATGTGGAGAGATGAGAGAGATAGAGAGCGTGTGTCTTGCCATGTGGAAGAGAGAGAGAGAGAGAGGGAGAGAAGAGAGAGAGAGAGAGGGAGACGAGGAGAGAGAGGATGAGAGAGAGACAGAAGACAGACAGAGGAGAGGAGAGCGGAGAGATAAGAGAGAGAGAGACTGTAGAGATTTCCTTCCCTTCTGTCAAGACAAGGACAATCGACAGCTCTAAGAACAAGACGCGGGGCTTTCTTTAGTGCTTGCGAGGATAATAGATATAGCTCGAACGTGCTTTTGTTCTAGATCCAGTCACTCGCAGGAGAGAGAGAGAGAGAGAGAGAGCAGATGGATATTGGAG
>JADBJO010000534.1:80000-92500 GCA_016801955.1 Conus betulinus | reverse complement strand
TGTGTGTGTGTGTGTGTGTGTGTGTGTGTGTGTGTGTGTGGGCGTCGGGCTTGTGTTGCGCTGACGTGCTAGAAGTACATGAACTGTCAAACTAGTGTTAAAGAGTGAAATGCTAGCAGTCTGGTTTTCTTTCTTTAATAGCAGAACTAGCATGGCGGCAACAACGGAAGACACGATGCTTCACTCGCGCTTGATGCTTTTGAACATTTTATTTTTTTATTTATTTTATTTTTCATTCTTCTTCTTCTTCTTCTTTCTTCTTCTTCTTTTTTCTTCTTTCTTTTCTTCTTTCTTTCTTCTTTTTCTTTCTTCTTTCTTCTTTCTTCTTCTTCTTCTTCTTTTATTATCTTCTTACCTTTCCCAGCAGTGCAACTTTGATGTCGAAGACAATGTGAGCACACAAAGGTACCTAACAAGCTTACAACAGGAGGCTGGATCTGTTCAGCTGAAAGTTGATTTCGATAAGAGTAACACTATGAACTTTTGCAAGGGAGGCTTCTTCAGTGTAAGACCGAGATGTTTTTTGCTGTTGTTGTTGTTGTCATTGTTGTTGTTGTTGTTGTGACGGTAATACAATGCCTGTTGTTAAATATTTAAGTATGATTTATCCACATGTTTGGGTTTTGTTGGTACATACAAAGATGTAGATAGCGAGCTTAGTATACATAAAGATCAAGCTAGCAGGGATGGTGCGTACGAAGATAAAGATAGCAGGGTTGGCGCATATAAATGATCAAGCTGGCAGGGTCGCTGCATGTAAGGATCAAGCTAGCAGGGCTGGTGCATACAAAGATAAAGATAGAGGGCTGGTGCATACAAAGATAAAGATAGCAGGGGCTGGTGCATACAAAGATAAAGATAGCAGGGCTGGTGCATACAAATACAAAGATAAAGATAGCAGGGCTGGTGCATACAAAGATAAAGATAGCAGGGCTGGTGCATACGAAGATCAAGATAGCAGGGCTGGTGCATACAAAGATAAAGATAGCAGGGCTGGTGCATACAAAGATAAAGATAGCAGGGCTGGTGCATACAAAGATAAAGATAAAGATGGTGCATACAAAGATAAAGATAGCAGGGCTGGTGCATATAACAAGATAAAGATAGCAGGGTTGCTGCATACAAAGATAAAGATAGCAGGGTTAGTATATAAAAATTTAGATAGCGAAGATAGATCAAGCTGGTAGGGTTAGTATCTACGAAGATAAGCTAGCAGCCTTAGTAGATATATAAAGATCAAGGTAGCAAGGCTGGGTGCTTACAAAGATCTAGCTAGCAGGGTTGCTGAAAGTTACGTTCTAGCTAGCAGGGCTGATGCATGTAAAGATTAAGCTAGCAGGGTTAGTATATATAAAGATCAAGCTATTAGGGTTAGTATATATAAAGAGCAAGCTGGCAGGGTTAGTATATATAAAGGGCAAGCTAGCAGGGCTAGTATACATAAAGGTCAAGCTAACAGGGTTAGTATATATAAAGATCAAGCTAGCGGGGTTAGTATATATAAAGAGCAAGCTAACAGTGTTAGTATATATAAAGAGCAAGCTAGCGGGGCTGATGCGTACAAATATCAAGCTAGCAGGGTTAGTGCATATAAAGATCTGGCTGACGGGATTGCTGCATATAAAGATCAAGCTGTCAGGGTTTGTATAAATAAAGATCAAGCTAGCATGTTTGATGCACATAAAGATGTAGTCCTCTGGGTTGGTGCATATGAAGATCAAGCTAGCAGGGTTTGTGCATATAAAGATCTAACTGGCATGGTTGTCATACATGAAGATCTAGCTAGCAGGATTGGTGCATATAAAGCTTTAGCTAGCAGGGCTGGTGCATATGAAAATCCAGTTAGCTGAGCTGAAACTTGTTTACTTTGCTTTGTAAAATTTGTTTTAAAATAAATACGTGCACTCAAAAACTATCTTTTAGTTTACTTTTCAAACCATTTCATGATCCGTTTCAGGCAATTTTATCTCAGAGTTCTAGAAATAGACAGTCTTTTCAAAGCGTCCATCTACTGTGAACCAGTATCTACGTTTGGCTTGAGGAATGCCTTAGGTTTGCACAGGCGAACGCCGAATGATCTCAGTGGTTGTGAAACCAACCGATTCTCTTTGTATCTAATTTCAGCCCTTAGATGTTGGCGGATATTGTTTCAAACGGAAGACAATAGAATGCTCGCAAAATCTACAGCATGCTGCACGTTGGGTAACTAAAGACAGCTTACCTTTGTCTGAACATGGGTTAAGTTTTCCTTGGCGCGCACAGGCCACTCGTTCTACACCCATTCTTATCTTCTAAAAGGTGAAGAAGCTCCGTGGTGTATCCCATGTCATGTTCCACTCACAGTGAAACATATTCTTTTAGATTGTTTGGACTTCCACGATGCAAGATATAAACACTTTACAGCAGAGACCATAAAAACCTGTTCAGAGATGTCCCACCTGACGTGATCTTCGAGTTTCTGAAAGAAATTAACATTTTTCATCGGATTTAAGATTTTACAGAAGAAAGGTTTTTTAACGAAATTTCTGGTTCGTTTTCAGAAGATGCAATTTAAAGAGATGTGTGATTTTATTTTTTTTTTTTTTTTGACTTGTGACTTGTGAGTTGATTTCAACGTGGTGACAGCCCTAATATGGCCCTTTGCGGTCGGCTGGGCTATAAGCAACCTTACCTTACCTTACCTTACCCTTACCTTACCTTACCTTACCTTACCTTACCTTACCTTACCTTACCTTACCCTTACCTTACCTTAACCAAGATGTTGAAAGGTACACGAATGTACGTCTTTTTGTCAACGATCGATTGATTGTCGGGGGCAAAAGTGGTCTGACACCATCCAGAGTAGTGAAGCGTTTGAATTATAAAGGAATGACCGTATTTTTGTATGATCTAAACCTTATTGAGCCCTTGATCTAATAGACAGCTAAATTTTATGACAACCAAATTTGCATTATGTATTTCATTAATAGCGGCCCATCATTATAAATTCAATGGAACTGGTTTGCTATGTCCTGTGCGCAAAGAATCACGGGGAACGATTACATCTTCTTTGTTGCCAACACTCAGGAATATTCTGGTGAAATCCATCAAGCCCAGATATCAATATATTATCATTATTATTATCATCATACTGATGTCATCAACCCTTTCTGAAGACGTTAAAATGTCTCATTGTTTTGATATATCGCCTTTTACCTCAACGTCTATGTTGCTTGACCTTGCTACGCTCAGCTCTAGAACTATATTATGTACTATGATGTTCGTTGTGTATTGTTGTTGTTGTCGTTGTTGTACTATCTGTATGGTTTTAACGCCTCTAGATAAGGGACTAGGGCCTAACAATCAATGAAAACCATACAAATCTCTCTCTCTCAATCTCTCTCTCTCTCTCTCTCTCTCTCTCTCTCTCTCTCTTTCACACACACACACACACACACACACACACACACACACACACACACACACACACACACACACACACACACACACACACACACACACACACGCACGCACGCACGCATGCACGCACGCACGCACACACACACACACAAACACACACACGCACGTACGCACGCACACACACACACACCACACACACACGCGCGCGCGCACACAGCACACACGCACGCACGCACGCACGCATGCACGCATACACACACACACACACACACACACACACACACACACACACACACACACACACACACACACACACACACACACACACACACACACACACACACACACATTGTTTCTTTCCTTTGTCTCTGAATGAAAACCAGTTGATTCGATGACTACACAATGATACTAATCATATATTTCAAAATTAAAGTTATCAACGTAGATGCAAAGAAATGGGACCGACAAATCAATAACGCAAACACACTCACACGCGCACGCACACACACGCGCGCGCATACACACACAAGCGCTCGCGCGCGCGCGCGCGCGTGCACACACACACACACACACACACACACACACACACACACACACACACACACACACACACACACACACACACACACGCACACACACACACACACACACACACACACACACACACACACACACACACACACACACACACACAAACAGACCGACTTACAGACAGACAGGGAGGTGGAGGAGGAGAAAGAGCATGAGGAAGGGAAGGGGGTGGGGAGAGGGTGGGGAGAGTTTTCTGTTCATGAGAAAGAAAAAAAAAAAGAAACCTTGGAAGCTACGTTCTGCACGCTCTCCTTCGCTTTCGTGATGCTGCTGTTTTTTCGTCCGCACAAATCATGATCCTCCTGTCATCTATGATCATAGATTTAAAAAAAAAAAAAAAAAAAACGACCATTTCCGGTTATATTCGTTTAAAACTAAGCACGATTACATTTCACAATTGAAAACCACGACGACAAGAGTTGACAGCTGCGAAGATTTTCTCTCAATGAGTTCACCTCTTGTGAGCACGAAGAGTGATTTCCCCTGACTTTTCTTATGATCTGGAAGACCCACAATGCATTTCAAGGATGCCTGCAAACGAAACATGAAATTGGCCGGCAACAACAGCTCAAACAGGCTGCTAATTCCGTAATGGCTGACTGGAACAAGTGGAAACAATCCACAGGGTTTGCTCGGAGAGGAGGCGACCAGGGGAGGAACCGGAGGTGGTAGGACAGAAGAAAGCACAGACGCCTGGAAGCAAAAGCAGCACCAGGACCATAACCAGACGTGGCATTTCCGTAAGTTAATTCCGAGGTCTCTTCCTCCCTATCACAACGAAGTTGATAGAAGTGCACAAATCACACAGCCCGACACATACTATGAAATTATGAAAGAGAGACTGACTCCGCTTCTTTTTCCTTAAAAATCTTCAATATGGACGAAATGAATGCCGTCCTCACACACTAAAAATAGTGACGACCTTGGATTGATAGAAGTAGCCTTCCACATCCTCGCTCTCTTTGGCTGCACACCTAAAATCAATGCGCCAAGGCCTTGCTTCAGGAGTCAAGTATTTATAGACTGGCGCAATTAGAATGTTTTGAGAATGTTTCTTTGTCTGAAAGTTATTTTCTCATTTTCTTTCATATTATATTCTATCGGTATTTTATATAGCGCCTATCCTCGGTCACAGACCAAGCTGTAAGCGCTTTACAATTAACACACTACCTTACTCACTCAACGGCCTCCTACCCAGGTAGAGCCGGCCAAAGAGCAGCCTACTGGCGCTCATTCAGTCGTTTCCCGTGCCATTCAAATATCAGTCACTCATTTTCATTTATCCCTCCAGTTTCTCACATAGGACGCATGCGATGTACACGATGGCACACGATAACAGTAAGTGACAATTTTTGTGGCTTGGTAAGAAATACCAAGCGGATATCTACATCAATTTTGCCAGGGCAGCGGGGAACCCCCCTGCTCTTTTCGATTTTCAACTGCCGTGGGTTCTTTAACGTGTGCAAGGGGCCAGGAAGACACACGGGTCCGACTCGCTTATAGTCCCCATCCGATGGATTTAATAATATATATAATATTTATATATAATAATAGTATATAATGTATATGATAATATATATAATAATATTTTCTTCATATGGCCATCACAATACAAGCAAGGTGGTTCCAAGCAGACGGATTAAAATCAAAGGAATGGGACTATTTGAGGGGAACCCCTTGGCGCAAAGATAGGGTCACGGGTGAGTGCAAAGGCCTGGAATGTGTTGTCAACTAAGGGGAAGGTAATTTCTTTGAAGATTGTTGGTCATTTCATCAGTGAAAATCCCCCAAAACAAGGAAAATGAACTGGTGGGGAGTTGTTCTTTTGACCACTTATCTGTTTAAACGTTAAATGCTGGCTCAAGTCTATGGTAGGCCTCAAAACGCTTACATGGACCATGTAGTGTTTTAGTGCAAAATCGTAACTGTGGCGAGTGGCCTTTGCCTGCAGCAGCAGTAGCAGCAGAAAGGTCCTCTGCTCCGGCATTGGGCTGTGTGGCCATAGAAGGTGCTGCACCTTGAGAACGAACTGACCAAGACCCGACGTCATTGTGTCTCGAGTCTAAGGCTGCCAGCGGAGATCAGGAATGTGTCAAGTCTTACGCGATGACGCCAGGCGTCTAATCAAAGTCTTATACAGTGGGATACCGACTCATCTTTCCCATGCACTTGTGTATCGGTGTGCGAGCGCAAACATCCATGCACACGTGTAGGGGGATGGGGTGGAGGGGGGGGGAGGAGGATGGAAGCAATAGGAAGGAAAGGATTGGGGGGGGGGGGGGGGGGGGGGGGGGGGGACGGGAGGGAAAGGATGCAGAGGAGGCGGGGGGGGGGGGGAGGTGTTTTGTCTCTCTGCAACATGAAGAAGGGATTTGATCTTCTGGTCCTTTAGTCCAAATCTGTCCAAATCTCGGAGCATGCTGGCCTAGTAGGTGAAGCACTGTTGTCTTAATCTTAGTGTCTTAGGTCCAATCCCTGCCACAGACGGTGTGGTTAATGCATATGTTCGTTTTTAGACTTCAGACCTGTGCAGACTCTAACCACTTCCAACTCCTGCAGATGAGAATTTCAATTGAAATGCCGTGTGAGAGAAAAACATTCTCTCCACTAGCATCCTCCCATTCCCATCCTCCCTTCTAAAGAAAAAAAAAAAACTGAAATATAAAATAAGTGACGAAAACTGAATGAAAAATGAGCAAATAAATGAATATAAAAAAGACTCAAGCACATATTCAATCCCGTTTCTACTTGAGAAAGAGTAGACTATTATGTACAGTGGGGGGGGTGGGGGGGGGGGTGGGGATAAACGGTATTGTCTGTGATCAAGGACACTGCTTTTTTTGTTCTGATATCACCCACTAAGACAGATTGTGGCTGCCCAAATGACTGTAATATAAAAGGGAACAAACACAAAACAAAGATCAACAATCGTAAACCTCGAAGTTTTGCCCAATGAAGTAAGAAGAAAAACATGAAGAAGAAAAAGAATGAGCAGGAGGGGGTTGGGGAGTGGAGGGAGAAGCAAGCAGGAGAAGACGTAGTGGTGGAGGAGGAGAAAGAGGAGGAGGAAAAGGAGGAGGCAGGGGTAGGTAGAAGGATGCAAGAGAATAGGAGGAGGAGGAGGAGGAGGAGGGAGGAGATTATTAGAACATAGAAGGATGCAGGAGAATAGGAGGAGGAAGAGGAGATTAGAACAACAACAAGAACAAGAAGGAAAGAAAATCCGAATGTCGAACGAAAATCCGTTCGCAAGCGAGAAAACATAAAACAAATCCAGTTACTTTCTAATAGCAATACTAACGGTCAAATCTGGAACAGTGTGCTCAGCAGATCCTAACTCCTCTTTTCCCAGGAATTGGCTTGAACACTTTTACGGAGGCTGGACGTGGCGGCAACCCCTGGAGTGGTCATCTCGCCCACGCTGGCTGCACGACTACTAGGTAGTCACTGTCGTGCATAGAGGGTTTTACTACATTGTGTCCTTCCGATGTTGCGTTAGCACAGGTTACCACTGAACACCTCCAAAGTGGACTGGCAGCAGTGGATGGGCTGCCTGGTGCCGACTTGATGTTCCATGTCCTCTGTGGACTAAGGAGCTTCGACTGCTACGAGGTCCACCTGAGTGAGGTTGCATGTAAGGAAACAGGTGTAGCACCACCGCTCTGTCGTCTTCACACATGGTTTCTCTCCCTTGCGTTTTCGTTCTGTCTAGGCTCAAAGTAAATTTAAGTAAAAAACAAAAAAAAAAAAAAAAAAAAACGCAGATACATTCGTTTTGTTTTGTTTTTGTTTTGGTTTTGGTTTTGGTTTGTTTGTTTATTTGTTTGTTTTTAAAGTCCAGCCTAAATAGTTGACAGAAAATCCGCTGTCTTTTAAAGGGAGGTTATCTCGTCAGCTTTTAAAAGGTGGATCTCTTGAGAAAACTCTAATGATTTCCCTTGATAATGTTTTTTTTTTTTGGGGGCACAAGAGTTTCGTAGCCTGGCACAACAAAAATGAGCGGCATGTGAGTAGGCATGGAAGATAAAATATAAACAAAAAAAATAAAAAGGAAAAGAAAAAAAAAAAGCTTTTTTATTGGAAACTTACAGGTGTCTGAGGAGACTTCAGTTTCATTTGTGCATGGAATGGCATATTCACCTTGCAGAGATGATGCCCCCTTGAATAAAAGTTGTTTCTTCTCCCTTCATGTATTTTCACTATAAGCTTTCATGAACCTGTTAGAGTAAGAAACTTTCTACAATATGACCAACAATACAGCCGGTATTGCAGCAAAGTTTCACCACGACAGCTATACACGAGGTTTCATAGGCGAAATTTTACTTTGACTTGCAATGAACCCTGTAGAATGGTTTCGTTATGATCGGAAACGTACTCAGTATGGCAGGAAGTCTTCTACCACACCCTGCAAAAATTATTGGTACAGGAAAACAGGTTTTTCAACACAACCTACAATACGCAAAGGAGAATTTCGGTATGAGCTGCATACATGTGTGTGTGAATGAATGAATGAGACAGAGAGAGAGTGTGTGTATGCATGAGTGCGCATATGTGTGTTTATGCATGTGTCCGTTTACTTGTGCTCGAGTGCGTATGCATGTGTGTGTGTGTGTGTGGAAGTGCGCGCGCATGCGCGTGTGAGTACTCGCGTGAAAAGATAGAGAGGGTGAGCAAAGATAGACAACTTGTTAGAGACTCAAAATACATAAAAATCAAAGTTATAAAAAAAAAATGTCAGACAGAAAAGAAGGAAAAACAGAACTTCACACACGCGCGCGCTCACGCTCCTGCTGGCGAACACACACACACACACACACACACACACACACACACACACACACACACACACACACACACACACACACACACACACACCACACGTACACACTACATTACATATACAGACACGCACTCGCGCGCGTGCGTGCTCGAGTGGGAATATACAGGGCACATAGTGAGGCCACGACCATCAGCCCTCTGGCAGCCAATAACTCAGGAAAGCTCCCAGGATGAAGGCAAAGACGATGTCCTCATCTGTTCCTGTCGCTGTCATCTGATCTGCCCCCTCCCCACACTCCCCCGGCAGTCCCTAACCAGACGGTAACACCGTGAGCAACGTTATTCCATTGTTTATGGCAGTGAAGAGTTAGTTCAGGTAAAAAAAAAAAAAAAAAGTAAACAACTGTTTAATTTTCAAAACGACAGAAACAAATATCGTGAATGACATGGCTGCTTTTATACAGTTTCCATGTCAAACAACATAATGAATTGTACAGCAGGGTTCACACGGCTTCTCTGTCAACTAACGGAAGATTATAGTGCCAAGCCACAAAAAGTAGTTACAGGTGTCAAAATCGCCTTTAAAAACAACTTCCAGGTTAAAAAACAACAACAACAACAACAAAAAAACACCACCACCACCAACAACAACAGAAAAAAAGTTATCGTGAGTGGTGGCTTTCAAAAGCTTATCCGTCAAGCAACAGAAACCAATCGTGTAGTCGTGGCCATCGGATAGTTTCTGTGTCACACATCAAAGGCAGAGGGACCTCCAAATAGCTTCTATGTCAAGCAACAGAAACGTGTTGGGAGTGGCATTAAGCAGGCTTTAAATAGTCCTGTATGTCAAGCAACGTAATGTGACCATGAGTGGCACGGCGGCTTTGTGGGATAAACACGTGTGTCTGGAAAGCGAGAATATGACATATGACAGGATGTCGTTTGAGCCTCTTTTACGACAGGTTTTGTGTCTGCCACCATCCACTCATCATCCACAGCACACAGCGCGCACGTCCAGTCTCCACCACCACCACCACCACCACCACCACCACCACCTCACCCCTTCTCCCAGATCACTTCTCCATCCTTCTCAATCCCATATCCCTTGGCCTTTGAGTGTTGATCTGGATGCTACAGTTCTGGATGAGGCGACTAACTGAAAGCTTTTCTACGCATGAACTTTACTTTGAAAGAAAGAAGAAGAGGAGGAGGAGGAGGAGGAAGAAGAAGAAGAAGAAGAAGAAGAAGAAGAAGAAGAAGAAGAAGAAGATTATGATGATGAAGATGATGATGATGATGATGATGATGATGATGATGATGATGATGATGATGGCAAGAGGGAGGAGAGAAGAAGAAGAAGAAGATGATGATGATGATGATGATGATGATGATGATGATGATGATGATGATGGCATGAGAAGAAGAAGAAGAAGAAGAAGAAAATGGCGGCGCTGGACACTAAGAAGTCAAGAAGAAGAACGAAAACAAGAAAAACAAGAACACAAACACGAACAAGAAGAACAAGGAGAAATTTCTGCGTCAAAATACACTCAAATAGATTAATGAAAACACGCACAGGCAGAAACCATCAATAAAACAATTTTTTTTTAAGTAAAAAGGCAATGGCAAACAAGAAACGCGGCCTTTTCTACCATAGTGAAGCCACTACGTACCAATAACTCCAAACCAATGCCGGAGGTAGCGTTGTCCAAAAGTAATGGGCAGGCAACCGCTACACCTTGGGACCAAAAGTTGTCTTTATTTCCTTTGGTATCTTCTTTTTTACATTTCCCCGCCCTATTAAAGATTTTCCCTCAGAAAAAAAAAAATGAACATATGAATACAAATGTGAGACTGTACACCTATTTAAGATTTTCCTTTAGAAAAATGAATGAATAGATAAAATAAGTAAAAGTGTGAGACTATTTACCTACTTCAGATTTTCCTGCAGAAAAATGATTGAATTAATTAAATTGTGAGACTCTTTAAATGGCGACACGCTTTTGGCAGAAAAAAAATGTTACAAATGTCACGCAAAGAAATCAGTCATAAGAGCAAATTCATTCGGGTCTACGAGGCAAGGCAAAAAGAGGGAAAGAGAGAGAGACAAAACGTGGGAGTAGGGATCGGTAGGGATAAAAATGGGGATGGGGGGTAGGGGTGGGGTCCGGGTCCAAGAGATTTATGGGTTTCGACCTGATACCAACTGATAAAGATACTGGCAACCAGAGAGGAAAGGGCTCTTCCCATAAGATATTTACATATTTACAATATCATCAACAACAAACGAGAATGAGAAGTTCAGTCTACAAGAGTCTTATAAGGACAACAAACCATTGCACAGGAGTGGAGAAGGGAGACAGGCACAGCTGTCAGCAAACGAACCTTGCAACAGCATCAAATTAGTACCTACAAAATGGCGTTCTCCAAATAATTAGAACCTTAATTAAGACAAAAACAAAGTGTTTAGCAATAAGAGCTTCTGCCCATTCGAATCGTCGTCTACAACAAAACATTGGTTTCCTCCACGAGAATCTTACCGCATCAACAATCTGTCGTTCAAAATGGACATTTTTTTCCGCTGCATGAACCTTGCAAGTTAACGCACAAAGGAGTTTTTCTCTCTTCACGAACCTTTGGACAACAAAAATAAACTTTTTGTACAAAAGGGGATAAAGGGATTTTTTCTCTATACGAACCTTACAGCAACAACTAACGGTTGCATGAAAGGGGGATTTGACTATAATACAAACCTTAGGCCAGCAACAAACTACTGCACAAAAGAGGAATTTCTTTTTGTAAGATCCCTTACGGCAGCAATGAACTGTTTCGCAAACGGTTTTTCTCTATATGAACCTTACGACAGCACCAAACCATTGTACAGAACGGGTGTTCCTTTCCACAAGAAAACCTACAACAGCAACAGAGCGTTGCACAAAAAAGAGGTATTTCTCTCTATACGAATCCTACGACAGCAAAAAAAAAAAAAAAAAAAAAAAAAAAGGAAAACTGAAAAATCAAAACAGAAGAGCAAACAAACACTGTCGTATATGAGAAGTTTTCCCTGTACGCAAAACCCTACACAACGGCAACAAACTATTTGCACAAAAGGAGGATTCTCTTTACACAAACTTTACGTCAGCAACAAATGTTTGTGCCGAAATGGGGTTCTTTACAAGCATATCTCATAATCACAACATCTATTACAAGCAACTAGAAATGTGAGAGGAGGGGGGGGGGGGGGGGGGGGGGGGGGCTCAAACGAACCTGATAAACTGAAAGTCATATATCATAATTATAAAATCTGCACAAGATGGGGTTCTTTTCATACGAACCCTACGACACCAACAAGTCAAAGAAAGGAGCGGGGGAAGGGGGGGTGGGGGTCTCATACTAACCTCATGACAGAAAAACGAACTATTGCACAAAAAGGGGGTTCTGTCTGCACCAACTGTACGACAGCGACAAAAACATTGAGGAATATGTAGTTCTCTAAATATGATTCTCATGGCAGAAATAATCTAACACACAAACAGAAATTCTTCCCACACAAACTTCGTTACAGCAATAAATCAGTGGACTAGCGGAAGGTTCTCTCCACGTAAACTTCACGGCAACCAAATTAAAATGGTGCATAGAAAGAGAGTTTTCTCCACACAAATCTTAAGACAGCAACAAACTAGCACCCAACAGATTAATGCACAAAACAGGGTTCTCTCCAGACAAATGTT
>JADBJO010000534.1:65000-67500 GCA_016801955.1 Conus betulinus | reverse complement strand
AATTTTCGAGGACTATAAACAACTCCAAGAAAGGGAATGAAAAAAAAGCCATGATGCGTGGCGTGGGTAACTGTATAGTGTTAATCACAAAGATAAAGATAAAGCAAAAATTGTGATGATAACCGCAGACGATGCGCATGAAAATGGTACATTCAGTATCATTTCATCAAGAGATCACAAGTATAAGGTCCATTCAATGAAAATTCATAAGGTAATGTTGTAATAACTTACCACAGAAAAAAAAAAAGTGACAATAATGATAGCTGTAGATTGGCAATTGATAATCATTCTTAGAAATGTTGCTGACTTCGGCACTTTAGGTTTGCTATTGCTATTAAACTGGTTGGATTTTTTTTTTCCATATTTGAGCGTTTGTTGAAATTTCATTCCACTTTCAAAGCCGAAAACGCTCATTGGATGTACAATGAAACCTAACACTAACTTCTACAGCGCGGATATTTTGACAGTTTTTAATTGGTATACATTGTATTCTACCTCTGCATTTGCAATCGGTGGTTCAAATACCTCAAAGGCATAGACAGGAAAGCGAGATTTCAGCAAGAAGATAATCCTCAAACATCGACTCTAGGCAAAATAAACAACATCCTGTGAATCAAATCCAGAAAAACATCGAGTTACTTTCTCAGACTGTGACCCCTCAATAACACAGTGACACCCTCACCATCTATACTCCTCAAAATCCTTCTCCACCCCCCCCCCCCACCCCCCTCACCGCTCCCTCCACCTCGTCCTCCCCCGACCCAAGCCTGCCCTCACCATCCCACATTCTCCTTCCCTACACCTCTCCCAAACGAATGTCTTCTTCTATGTACCCTGTGTTCCACTCTCCTTCTGTCCCTTACCAACACCCTTCACCCACACCTTCTGTTCATCCACTCTGTTTCCATGTCCCTTAGGTCCCCTGTCCCTTAGGTCCCCCTCCCCCTCCCCCCTCCTCCCCCCTCCCCTCTCCCCCTCTGCTGTTTGTTATGATACTGAAAACAACTACGTTAACTGTACAAAGGATTAAATCTGGTGAAAATTACTTCTCGAGGTAGCCACGGTTTTTTTTGTTTGTTTGTTTGTTTGTTTTTTTTTGTTGTTGTTGTTGTTGTTGTTGTTTTGTTTTTTTTGTTTTTTTTTTTTTTTTTTTTTTTCTTTTCATTTAAGGAAAATGCGTCTTAGTCGTTCTTGATTGTTAATGTATCATTTCGTTGTGCCTTGGGGCTTTGTGTGTTTAAGCGTGTTCACCAAAGTGAATTCTCCTTGATCCACTCAGGGATCAGTTGTCAGTAACTAGTGGATCTTGCGATATCAAAAGTGACATGAACTATATCATGGTATTGGAGTTGTCTGCCCTTTTGTCTATACGAATCACATTTACGACGAGAATGGAGATGCCAATGTTAATGATCGGATAGGTTCATGGGTTTTTGTTGTTTGATTGTTTTTTCATTGTTGCTGTTGTTGCTGCTGCTGTTGTTGATGATGTTGTTGTTGTTGTGTGTTTGTAGTAATAATTGACTTTATCTCTTTGGGATTTATCTTAAGGGGGGTGGTTAAACAGTACATGATGGTTTGGGTTTAATCCAGAAATGAGACGAACAGAGAGGAGAGAGAGAGAGAGAGAGAGAGAGAGAGAGAGAGAGAGAGGGAGAGAGAGAGAGAGACAGACAGACAGACAGACAGGCAGACAGAGGCAGAGACAGACACCGAAGCAGAAGCAGTTATTTTCCCTCTCTCTTAGGAAGACGATCAAGGGAACTGACCAAGGAAGAGTGACCACTCATCTGCCACACCACCTTCAAGCAAACAGCGATTGTCCGGACGACTGAACCGCCTCAGTGGCACAGAGGTGACCACGTGCCCGATTCGGGCACATAGAATGCACGGGTCCCTCCTCCACTAACCATGTTTTCTTTCTGTGGAGCCGGGCTCCTACAAAGACTCCTCTCACATAGAAGTGGTCTTGACAGTTTGGAGGGGTGGGAAGCGCAAACCCAACGTGATGGTGCATGAGAGAATTGACGTAGTCTGAATGACGCCTTCTTTCATGGTTGTTCTTTGGCGACTGGGGGCGCCACACGTCTGGAGGCAATAATGATAGTGTTGGTGGTTGTGCTGGGTGGGAGTAGGAAGAGACTTAAGAGTCATATCAACAAATCATGTTTAGTAGTTTTGTCAATTTCTTTTCCAGGCAAATGGGTTTGATCAACAACGTTCTAAGCTATTGGACTCTCTCTCTCTCTCTCTCTCTCTCTCTCTCTCTCTCTCTCTCTCTCTCTCTCTCTCTCTCTCTCTCTGTGTGTACGTGCGTGCGTGCGTGCGTGCGTGCGTGTGTGTGTGTGTGTGTGTGTGTGTGTGTGTGTGTGTGTGTGTGTGTGTGTGTGTGTGTGTGTGTGTGTCTGTCTGTCGTCGTCGGTCGGTCGGTCTGTCTGTCGGTCTGTCTATCTAACTGTCTGTCTGTCTGTCTGTGTCTCTGTGTCTGTGCGTAACCTGT